>CM056050.1:609451250-609468750 GCA_029574335.1 Rana kukunoris
CACGACCGCGCAATTGTCAGTTAAAGCGACGCAGTGCCGGAAGCTTATATTTTGTCTGGGCAGGAAGGGGGTGTAGGTGCACAGTAGGCAAGTGGTTAAAGCATGCTTTAAAACTTGTCTGCTGGAAACCCGTCCATCCGACATGTCCGCTGGTTAGTACACCTAAACAGTGGACAAAAATCTCCCGCATGCGTCGAATGGATTAGACGCATGCGTGGAAGTATTTTACTTCCTGGAGTAGTGACGTGGCGGCGTCAACGTCACCGCCACGTCACCGCGTTCTCAGCCAGAAGGGATTTTGGTCCGATGGTGTGTACACGCCATCAGACCAAAATCCGATGAGACATGTCCGCTGCAAACGGTCCGTCGGACATGCTTGAGCAGACATGTCTCATCGTGTGTACACTTCCTTAGAGGTGAGAGGCTGGTGAAACTGGGCACATTGATTAATAAAAAGCAATCAAAATCTCTGGATGTGCAGCCGTTTCTTTTCTTAATGAATCCTGGCTAAAAGTTGTGCAAATCTTGTGTAAAAACATAACAACCTACTGATGATTTTTTTATGGTCCTTAAAAATGTAAGACTGTCAAACTAACTGCTGAACTAGGCATAGAATATTTTAGTTGGGCATGACCCATAGTGGTCTATTTAAGGCTGCATTCACACCTAAGACCACTTTAACACTGCGGCGCTTTACAGGCGCTACAACGCTAAAAATAGCCCCTGCAAAGTGACTGTAAAACGCCTATCCCATCACTCCTGTGTGAAGCCCTTGAGGTACGTTAAAAAAAGTCCTGCAAGCTTTGAGGTGCTTTAAAGTGCCCCTTCCTATTGAAATCAATGGGCAGCACCGCCGAAGCACCTGTAAATAGTCACGACAGAGGCATTATGAAGGTGTTTTTAACCGTTTATTTGGCTGAATAACGCCTCTAAAACATCAGTAAAGATCTGCTAAAACCCATGCCTCAGTGTGAAAGTGCCCTAAACATTTCAAAGTCATATGTTTTTACTGCGATTTTGCTGCGATTTTTACGACATTTTTTTTTTCCCACCATTTTGTACAGGTCACCAATGTTTTTTTTCTGGCGTTTTATTAGCGTTTTATCAGCTGAAAATGCTCAGGTGTGAATGCAGCCTAAAAAAAAAAACATTCTAACATAACAAATAATAACAGTAATATTAGTAATATGTGTGTAATGTCAGTTTCTATTTTTTGTCTTTTGCCAGGGGAATGTAACATTCCCTAAAACTCATTCCTGAGAGAATAATAGCCGTAAGAACATAAGACTATACTAGTTAAAGCACATTCATTAATAGAGCAAATATACTACAGGCTAAGGACATTAAATCATCAGGAGAAATACTATGAATATATTCTGCACTGTGTACCATCTTTGAAGATTCCTGTGCAAATGGCCAAATGAATAAGTGTTCAGCCAAGGCTGCAGTGTGAATTGAAACATTTAGCAGTGTTATTATTACATTGTCCCATTGAAAAAGTCTATACCGACGAAACATGTCTGGGCGGGGCCTGCACTGCAAATTTTTGTGATCCCTATATGTACTATCACCGCCGAGGGAGGTAGCTGTTCCGGCTGGGTGTTCTGTGTCCGCTGTGACCGCAATAACCTAACCTCTTACTGCAAGTCTCCTTTATTAGAGAACTTTTTTGATTGTGTTTGTGTGTTTCTGTGAATTTTATAACATGTGAGTAGAATGAGTGAGGATTTGTGAGCACTTTTTAATAAATTGGTTTTACATACTTCACCATTGGAAGCATTTTATTAATTTTTTCATGTGGATTTGATTGATTTGTGATCACCGTTTGGAATTGTCTATCAACCCAGGTGGGTTATCAAGCTATTGTGCCGAACATGTGAATGTGAGGCATATTGTTTTGGTGAGTTTTTTTTTCCTTTGGGAGTGGATTCATAAGCACATGAGGTGTGGTGGGAAGTTTGTATCAAGATTTCTTCAAGAAACATACCATTCATTGATCAATCACTGCTTAATCACTTGAAGATTGGTGTAATTTATGGACACTTGTATATGATTTTGTTTCTTTTCAACTTTCTTTATATGTTTTTGGATCATTCACATGCACTATTAATTCAATTTCACTTGTTATTTTTTATGTGCTAATTTTTTATGTGTTTATTTATGTTATTTTAATATAATCACTTTACTAGTACTGTTTTATGAAACAGAGCACTACTATTTTTTCACTAAAGATTCACTATATTATTATTACAACTGCTAGAGGTGAAATCTTCCTGCTAAGGGCTTTTGGTTGTTAGTGAGCTGGCATCCTACGAACCTGTAAGTCATCCCTGCCAGGAACAATTTGCCAGCATTTTGAGGCAATCACAAAGCAAACATTTTATAAACAGACCTGTAAGTGTGCTTTACATTCTGCCTAACTCAAGTTGATGATGAAACTCTAATGACATAACTTATACATCAAGATTATTTAAAAAGAAAAATAGGTAGCAGTCTGGGAGGTGGCCCGGTGACAGTAACCTGAGTGGTTACTGGAGACGAGAACGGATCTCTACACCAAGGTATTGCCGCCATTTTTGAGGCCCCTTGTTGTTAATATGTGAGGCGCTCCCATGATGGAGGCCTGAGGAGGGTGCCTCACTCGCCACCGATTGTCTATCAACCACAGCAGAATATATTGATCCTTCTCAGCCGCATTTAAGACAGCAGCAAACAGTACACAATATGGATATTCAATTCATACGGTTTCTCCCTATTTTTTTCTATTGGGGTCTAGCAAGGCAAATGTCCACTGCAAAATACATATCCTGGCTTAAGGTCATTTGATTCCAAAAGCTCCATAAGCCCTGCTCCTGATATTATAACGACGCTGTGGGTGTTGGTAAATATTGTTGTTCCAGTTTATGAAGGGAAAACAACACAAACAAGTCAGAACTAACAACAAAGACTTTTCCACTGTGAAAAATCTCCACAAAATGTCTGCCATACCATACCTGCTGAGCATTACAGAGGCATCCATGTCTGACAGACAATTTCACCTCAAATGCCTGTCACCTCTATAACTCATCCTCTGGGATCTAATCCAACTCCTGCTCTATATTCCTCTGTACTGAAAGAAATAACAGTCACTGAGTTGACTGGTCATGTAATTTCCACTGCAATCTCCTCACAACCTCCTCCTGGGCATGAGCAGGTGAATGTTGAACGGGCTCTTGATGTTTCTTTCAATGTAACTGATCTGTTTAACAGAATAGCTGAAATGTTAGACAAGGGTCTGACACAGACTGCTGAGAGGATCACTAGAGATATCAGAGCAGACTTCCAAAGTATTGGTAACAGGATAGAATCTATTGAACATAAATTGGACGCTAATGTTTCAAGGATTGATCAGAATACTGACCATCTACAATTCATGCAAGAACAACTAGAAGCTGCTCAAGATAGGATAGATGATTTGGAAAACAGATCTCGAGAGAGATCATTTCAGGGTAAGGGGGATACCTGAATCCATAGTTAATGTTCACTCTGCTATACAAGACATCATTAGAGATCTGATTCCATCCATTCCTGCACATAAGTTGGAATTAGACAGAGCGCACAGATCCTTAGACCCATTACGCAAGGACGGTTTACCTAGAGACGTGGTAGTTAAACCACATTATTATTCCACCAAAGAGGAAATAATGCAAAAGTCCCGTCAACAAGAACATTTGCAGTACCAAGGAGCAAAGATCCAAATATTTTCTGACATTTCCCCCCACACTATTCAGAAGAGGAGAGCAATGAAACCATTATTGTCGGCCCTAATGAAGAAGGAAGTCAAGTATAATTGGGCCTTTCCCTTTGCTCTAAAATTCACCTATAATGGTAGACATTATGCTGTACGCAACTTTCAGGAGGGGGAAAGATTACTATTAGACCTAAGAATTATCGCAACCGCACCAGACATGGATACTACACCTCCACACCTCTCTCAGCTAAAAGACAGACACCTACTAGCCCTACTTCGGGCGAATGGAATAGAGTCAAACACAGGAAAGTTGGGAAAAACTCAGCAACCTGACTTGGATCATTAATTCCAGTTGAACTTTCCCGGAGGAGACACCAATTGGGGATTTGAGGGTATATGTGTATATATAAGAATATATATAGGGATATGCATATAATATGTGAAATTACAAAGAAATGTTTTTATTTATTTTTCCCCAATGAGATTATATGCGTTTATATGAGAATATCTACAGGGGTATGCATATACAATTTGAAATTACAAAGAAAGGGGGGGCCCCCCCCTTTTTTTTTTTTCCCCAATGAGATTATATGTGTATATATGAGAATATATATAGGGGTATGCATATAATATGTGAAATTACAAAGAAATGTTTTTATTTATTTTTCCCCAATGAGATTGTATGCGTTTATATGAGAATATAATAGGGGTATACATATAATATTTGAAATTACAAAGAAGGGTTTTTTTTTTTTTTTTTGTTGTTTTTTCTTCCCCCAATGAGATTAATATTTGAAACTACAGAGGGGGGGGGGGAGGGGGGAGGAGAACATTTCTCATTTTTTTTTTTTTTCTCTCTTATCTCCCTCCCTTGTGAGCTTATATGTATATATAGGATAATATATATGGGTGTATGCATATTATGTGGGTTTCCCCCCCCTTTTTCTCTTCCCTCTTCATCGCTCCTCCTCTGGGAAACCTCGTTACGGCACATGTCTTAATGCATAAACTGTACGAGATCAATTTCTTCCTAAAAACAAGTTGTATAGGATAACGTATAGACTGTTGGTAATGGGTGGTGGTGAGGCATTGAGCCTCTACTCACTTTCCAGACAGACTTTTTGTCGTCCTGGGAAGCGGGTGTTTGGTCCCTCAACACTGGACCACTTGGAATTTCTTCTTTAAATGGGGGAAGGGAGATTAGTCCCTCCCCCCATTTCGGGTCATGGTTTGACCTTATGTTATGCCACATTTTGCTTTATTGTTTACTGTTTTATTCTTTTCTTTTGATTTCTCCCTCTTTCTCCCTGTCTTTCCACTCTGTATTCTCCTCTCTGTCGGCCTACCTGTCAGGATATGGGTTTTCTAGGTTACAGACTCATTACATGGTATACATTCTGGAGGATGTAGGGTTTAGGTTCCATGGCTGGACCAAATAGCTCTTCCACACCCCTTCGTGTTGTAACACACAACACTCAGGGGCTGAACTCTCCTATTAAGAGACGAAAGGCTTTTCAAGTCTATAAGTCTATGCATGTGGATGTTGTTTTACTACAAGAGACACACTTCCCAAGGCGGTACACCCCCTCTTTTTTACATGCTCACTTTCCAGTGTTCTATTTATCTAAGGCGGAAAATAAGACCAAAGGGGTGGCTATTTTATTTTCTAAATTTTGTAAATTCACTTTGATTAAGGAATACAGGGACTCGGAAGGAAGATTTGTTTTGGCTAAAGGAACCCTAGATGAAAAAATGTACACTTTTGTCTCATACTATGCACCAAATAGGGGACAACAGAATTTTTTTTCACAGATGCTAGGTACTCTCCGACCTTTTATGGAGGGTATCATAGTTATGGGGGGGGACTCCAACTTGGCCTTTGATTCGGGTTTGGATAAATCTAAACCAAATAAGACTAAAATAATTAGGCCGACTAAAGCTAGTACTCAAGTGGCACGTATGCTACACCAATCTAGGTTGATTGATATTTGGAGAGAATTGAACCCAAATGCTAAAGACTATACACATTTCTCTAATCCCCACCTATCTTATTCACAAATAGACCACATATTGATTTCGAATCATCATGTCCCGGCAGCTGTTGAGTCAACTATTGCAGATGTTCCATGGTCGGACCATTCTATGGTTCTGGTATCTCTAAGACAGGAGAATACAGCCCATAGAGTGTCTCATTGGACTCTTAATTAATCTATTTTAAAAAATCCAGCCCTTGTGACGGAAATTGAACAAGCTATAAAGGAATATTTTGAATTTAATGATACACAAGATGTTTCCCCGGAAACTCTATGGGCGGCCCACAAGGTAACAGTTAGAGGCAAAATAATACAAATTGCGTCCAGACTTAAAAAACAAAAGAGGGTGGAGGTGAGAGAGCTAGAAGAGAAATATCTAGACTTGCGCAGAAAACATAAGTCAGATCCTTCTGGATTTCCCACCTCTTCACTTGATGCCGCTAGATCGGCCCTGAACTTAGCACTAACAGCACGGGCAGGAGAAGATATGAAATGGACAGGTGCCAGATTTTACCAATTGAAGGATAAAATAGGGCCGATGTTAGCAAATAAATTGTCATCTAGATTTAAATCGAAGACGCTCCCCAAGATTAGACAAGCAGATGGATCCCTTACTTTAAATCCTCAGCGGATGATGGAAACCTTCCATGATTTCTATTCTAGACTTTACGCTTTTGACGATAAATCTACTTCAGATAAAATAGAGAAATTCTTGGATAAAATAAGTCTTCCTACTTTGAAAAAGGAACATATGGAGATATTGGAGGCTCCCATATCAACTGAGGAAGTTCTATCAGTAATTCAAAATCTAAAGACGGATAAGGCACCGGGACCCGATGGTTTTTACTCCCCATATTATAAAACATTCTCAGTTATCCTTACGCCCTACTTAACTCGCTTTTATAATTCCTTGACAGATGGTATTTCTATTAATAAACAACTTAAAGGGTCACTAAAGGAAAAAAATTTTTTTGCTGAAATGACTGTTTACAGGGTATAGAGACATAAAAGTTAACCGATTCCTTTTCAAAATGATTAAAAATAGATAAAAATCAATCATATAATGTGCATGCAGGCTTGTTTCACTTTTGAACTGGCTTCATGTTTCTGCAAAGTAGAAATAGAAACACAGAACAAAAACAAACAAATCCAGGGCAGTGTTTTGTTTTTAAAATGAATCTGATTGGTTCTGAAAAGTTTTAGACACACAGTAATGACAGCTTAAACCATCGTGAGAAAGCTCCCAGTATGGTGCTTATAAGGAAACAGACAAGCAGGAAGTGTGGAGAACAGAGCAGGTTAACAGCAACTTCAAAGCAAAAACAAACAATAAGGACATGAAACCAGTACTGCAGTAAGGTAAGGGAAGCTATTTAGCTAAAAAAAAAAATTCCTTTAGTGACCCTTTAATATGGCTTATATCTCAGTGATCCCGAAACCTGATAAAGACCTTAGTCTAGTTGAAAATTACAGGCCAATATCTCTTATTAAAGCGGTATTTCACCCTAAATATAAGATCTCCCATGCGATCCAGCATACTGGCGTCAGCGCCAGTATGCTGGTTTTTTTTTTTTTTAATCGCACACTTACTGTATTATAGTGGAATTCCTTTTTTGTCCCCCGTGGTGGACGGCGCCAGTATAGCGCGTCACATCTTCCGAAAATACCCGATATGGACTCGGGTAATCTCGGCGAAAATGCGGCGCCTGCGCACAGACCTAGGAGCTGACTGCGCAGGCGCCGTATTTCTCCGAGATTACCCGAGTCCATATCGGGTATTTTAGGAAGATGTGACGAGCAATACTACAGCCGTCCACCGTGGGGGACAAAAAAGGAATTACACCATAATACAGTAAGTGTGCGATTAAAAAAAAAAAAACCCAGCATACTGGCGCTGACGCCAGTATGCTGGATCACATGGGAGATCTTATATTTAGGGTGAACCTCCGCTTTAATAACGACCTCAAAATATTAACCAAAATTATGGCCAATAGAATGTCCCCTTTCATGAACCAATATATTAATGGGGATCAGGTAGGATTCATTTCAGGGAGGCAGGGACCGGACCAGATAAGAAGGGCAGTTGATCTGATTTCCATTCTACAATCTGGGTGGACTGGGGATCGTGGACAAGAAGGGATGCTCCTTTCCCTAGATCTCCAGAAAGCCTTCGACTCAGTGTACTGGCCATATATGTTTAGGGTACTGAAGCGATGGGGTTTCGGCTCTAAATTCATGGGAATCTTATCTGCGCTCTATTCATGTCCGGAAGCTAAACTCCGTGTACAGGGCCTATTCTCAGAACCTATTAAGATCCGGGGGGCACACGACAAGGATGCCCCTTGTCTCCTATGCTATTCGCAGTCATGATCGAATCTTTGGCTATAGCTATTTGTGATGACCCGGATATCAAGGGAATTAAATGCTCTCAAAAGGAACATAAATGTGCATTATTTGCAGATGATCTATTACTTTTCATAACCTCACCTCCATCCTCTCTTCCTGAAATTATTTACCTATTGACTGACTTCGCTAGAGTGTCGGGCCTCAAAGTAAATTGGGCTAAATCCAGAGCGCTTAATGTGTCACTCCCTGAACCCACAGTTTTAATGTTAAAAAACAAATATGAATTCAAATGGGGAATTTCATCTATCAAATATTTAGGAATCAACCTGACTTCGAAGTTTGAGAATCTCTATTCTGCCAACTATCCTCCTACGTTTAAAAAAACTCGAGAAAGATTTAAATGAATGGGGTTCCCAGAAAATAGGATGGATTGGTAGGATTAATTCGGTTAAGATGACTCTGCTCCCCAGACTTTTATATCTCTTCCGCTCATTGCCCATCCCAATAATTAAAAGTCACCTAAAATCATTTCAGGGCAAAATCACCAGATTCGTTTGGAACAAGAAGGGTCCGCGTGTTCCTTCTCGAAGCCTCTTCAATCTAACTGAACAGGGGGGTTTAGGAGTCCCGAATTTGTGGTGGTACTACCAGTCTGCTAGGTTGGCCCAACTATCTGAAGTATACCTTAAAAAGGACCGTCCTGATTGGATTAATATAGAAGAACAAGCATCTTCTGCGTTTACTATAGAAAATTTGATGTGGTGTACCCCCAAACACAGACCCGCTATTATGTCCCCAACCCTTTCTCAAGCTTTAGTAATTTGGGATTCACTTAGGAAAAATCTTTCTCTGGTCTCGAAAGGTCAACCCTTAGCGGAGGTTTTCCTGGATCCGATCTTTGCATCTAGAGTCGACGTCGACTCCTTCAATGGTGGCATGACAAGGGGGGTGTACCGCATTGGACAGCTCTTCTCAAGATTGGGCCCTTTACCCGAACAATTTTTTGTTGATAATTTTGATCTCCCCTCCTCCGAGAGATTGAGATTCTCTCTATTACATGATTACGCCCAAAATCTTTGGTCTGATAATCTAATTTCTGGCTCCCTATCTCCATTTGAACATAGATGCGACCAAGCCTCGGCGAGACGGGGTAATATCTCAGTTATTTTAAAATCTCTCGCGACAAATGATACAAAATTACCCCACATGCTCGCTTGGGAAAGAGAACTTGGAGATGAATGGGACTTAGAGGATTGGTATGGAAATTTTGCTAGATCTATCAAGGGTTTGCTAAGTGTATCTCTGGCGGCCAAGCCAATGCGAAAATCTTTACTAGATGGTACATGGTCCTCTTAAATTGGCCTCGATGTATCCTTCATACTCACCCTTATGCTTTAGAGGTTGCCAGGGAATAGGGTCCATGTTTCACACTTGGTGGGAATGTCCAAAGATTCGGGGTTATTGGAATAAGGTGTTTCACATTGTCAGACGAGTAACAGGGTGTAATGTGCATCAGTCTCCAGCAATCGCTCTATTGAATGGTCTAATCCCACAAATCTCGAAGGTTACCAGAAAACTGATTCTATTTATCCTGACAGGCGCCAGAATTACTATTGCAGCCGCATGGAAGAAACAGTCAGTCGGTCTCTATTCTACACATGAAGAGAAAAGTCACATGGATCATGGAGCAGGAAAAGAGAATTAGTTTAATGTTAGATAAAACTATTTTGTTTACTGAAACTTGGGAACCGTGGCTTAAGTACATGGGAATCCCCTATACTCCGGGGATACAGTAGTGGCTGTTGCTCGGACTGATGCATAATCTTGGCAGGTGGGCTTACTCTTTCCTCTGAACTCTTTACTCTTCTCATCTCTATCTCCCCCCCCCCTTCTCTTCCTCCCTTTTCCCCTTTTTTTTTTCTCTCCTTTTCTTTTCTTTTTTTCTCTTAATTTTAGATTCGAGAAGACTAAACATAGTACATTACTTCTCATAATGTGATATTCTCACTTTGGGGATAATGGGTTCGGAAATACTCATTATATATCGGGTTTTCTATTATAGTTAACCCTGGGTAGGATGTTGTCTTGGTTCTTTAGACAAATGTTAGATCAAGTTGCTTTTGGGGAGGTTGGGTGGAGGGGACAGGTCCACCTCTAGGATACAGAGTGATCCCAAGAGGGGTGTCGGAGAGGCAGAGATTGTCCTGGATACCCACCTTCTTTGGGGTCTATGAAAGATTGGTCTATTACATCCTCATTGCTTTAATATTCTGGATCAGACCATAGGATATATGAGATCTCGGGGATTAGGGAGGTTGATTTGGGACAAACTATATTACCTATGGGGTTCTGATTTATCTTAATAGTTCTCATTTCTCTTTGCAGTTCAGTTCAATAAGTACTACCCTCTGGGGTTAAAAATGTTGGAAACGATAAACACTGAATGTACTGTTTATTCTCAAATGTATGTTCAGCTGTAATATTTACTGTGTTATTTGGCGCATAGCTGTATATTTTATATTTTTTTGTTTTGAAAATAAACTTAAATTTGAATGATAAAAAAAAAAAAAAATGTGAATGGTGCCAAAAATGTGTCAAAAGTGTCCGATGTGTCCGCCATAACGTCGCAGTCGCAATAAAAATCGCAGATCGCCGCCATTACTAGTAAAAAAATTAAAATAATAAAAAATAACAATTCTGTCCCTTATTTTGTAGGCGCTATAACTTTTGCGCAAACCAGTCATTTATTGCGATTTTTTTTTTTTTTTTTTAAACCAAAAATATGTAGAAGAATACGTATCGCCCTAAACTGATTTTTTTTTTAAATTGGGCTATTTTTTATAGCAACAAGTAAATAATATTGTATTTTTTTTCAAAATTGTCGTCCTTTTTTGTTTATAGCGCAAAAAATAAAAATCGCAGAGGTGACCAAATACCACCAAAAGAAAGCTCTACTTGTGGGGAAAAAAGGACGCCAATTTTGTTTGGGAGCCATATCGCACGACCGCGCAATTGTCAGTTAAAGCGACGCAGTGCCGCAAGCTGAAATTTCACCTGGTCAGGAAGGGGGTTTACATGCCCAGTAAGGAAGTGGTTAAAGAGGATATCTCACTCACTACCCAAGGTATCAAAAGTAATGATAAATATCACTAGTTTTGTTAGCCTTTTTTTTGTCAAGGTTACCTGAAAGACGGGTTTCAAATGTTTCGACAGGGGCACAGTTTCAGCGCTTGCCATAGGCGCCATTTTTACTAGATACGCCTCTGAATCAGAGTCCTCCTGCCCCAACCCGTACTAACTAACCAAGGCTTGAGGTGTGCCTTGGCCTGCCTGGTCGGTATACCTGAAAAGAGGGCATACCCTGTATGGGAAAGTGACAAAGTATGATTGAACAAGTAAGACCGTGATGAAAGAGGGAACCTGAAAAACAGCCAACGCTTGAGAGGCTGCGGAGGCGGGCTATATAGCCCCGGACTCCTCCCACAGATTCAGGCTGGCCTGCGGCCAGCCTTCCAACTTGTAATCAAAGTCCTCCCGCCCCGACCCGTACTAACTAACCAAGGTTTGAGGTAGGGTTGTCGCAGCCATGTCCCCCCACATATACGCAGCCATGTCCCCCCACATATACGCAGCCATGTCCCCCCACATATACGCAGCCATGTCCCCCCACATATACGCAGCCATGTCCCCCCACATTTACGCAGCCATGTCCCCCCCACCTGATGATGATGCCGCCGTATATACAAAGCCGCCGCGAACATTATAGGAACCTTTCAATAGCTCTTTTCCCTGCCGCACGCCATGTTAAGGACACTCCCTCTTGCTCATGATTGGACAGATCCGAGCAAGGGGGAGTGTCTATACACGCGCAGAGGCAAAACAGCTATTCAAAGGTGCCTATAATGTTCGCGGCAGGTTTGTGTATACGGCGGCGGGGTCGGATTTGCATATACGGCGGCGGCGTTGGGGGGGGAAGTATTCTATTTGGGTATCGGGGGTATTTGCGGGAGTACAAGTACTCCCGCAAATACTCGGTATCGGTCCCAATACCGATACTGGTATCGGTATCGTGACAACCCTAGTTTGAGGTGTGCCTTGGCCTGCCTGGTCGGTATACCTGAAAAGAGGGTAAAAAGATACATGAGTAGGTGCAAACCGGAAGCTTTAATAGACATGAAAACACACAAGCTTAATCCAACGAAGAGGCGAATGCCCCAATAACCTCTGCGTGAGGTCCAGGGATGTACCTGCTGAAAGATGAGGATCTCCATCACCCCATATACTTGATAATGAAAGGAGGCACCAATCCTAAAATCCTGGCCGGTAAGTAGGCATGTGCAAAAGTGAAAAATTCGTTTCGTTTCGTTTCGTTTCAATTCGTCATTTAATAAATTTCGTTAAGTTAGGTTCGTTACATGTGTTGAATTCGTTTTCGGAATTCGTTCGTTTTCGACCGAATTTCGAAAAAAATACGCCGAAATCGAAAATATTTCGACCGTTTTTTCGAATTCGTTCGTTTTCGACCGAATTTCGAAAAAATCGGTCGAAATCGAAAATATTTCAACCAGATTAGAAAACAAAATAGTCTCTTTTCTAATAGAATATTTTTCGAATTAAATTCGAAAATATTTTTTTTTTTTTTTTTTTTCGAATTCCGATCGAATTTAGTCCGCGGGTATTCGATTCGGAATTCGAAAAAAAAAAATTCGATTTCGACCTTTTTTTTTTTTTTTTTTTTTCGAAATTCGGGTCGAAAATGAACTGAATTCGGAAAACGGTCGAAATTTTTCGTTATTATAGCAATTCGGAAATTCGTATGCATCCGAATGTCCGAATAATGGAAAATTCGTCCGAATTTCGATTCGGAACGAAACGAAATGCACATGCCTACCGGTAAGCAATTTAGGGTTCAACCCCAACCTCTCGATCAGAATCCTAACGCGAGTCAAGAACTTCTTGGAATTAAAGGATCTGTAGGGAATGGTAATAAAGGGCTGTCCAGCGGAGACATGGCCAGTAACCCAGACAGAGCATCAAGCACCACCAGTGGACAGCACCCACTGAACGTACTGTAATATTTGACCACGTAACCCTGGCCTACCTGTCTCGTTTTGCTGTTGTTGAGCTGCAAAGCGAAATGGTCACTACCCCGACTGAGACTACCCTTGGGCAGGAAAGGAGCCAAACTACTGACCTGCGAAACCTCCCTGGGCCTGAGGAATCCAAAGAAGCTTAAATGAATAGCCGCCTTTATCATCAGACTGGGATCCACACCAAACGGGGATGCAGACAGTAAATCTGACATGTCCCGGACCATCTGGCCAGTAATAGGCAGTCTTGACACCTGTGCCTGACCCTGAGACGTCACCATACCCCTCAACAAAGCCTTAAGAGGGTGTGCGGCAAAAATGGATGGTCAATAGGGGGTCAAGCAGAGTCCTGAAATGTTGCACCCTGGCCAAATAGGACTTAATGGTACTGGCGGATAAAGCCAATTCGCTGTGGAAATAAGCCGCAAATGCCATGATAGATCTGATACCCCTCGAACAACTAGACGGATGCAGTCTCAAAAACCTGTGGTATTGCCCACACCTTGTTGTATACGCCTAGGTCATGACTATTAGCCAATCCCTGGTGGTGTTGCTGGCCAAAGATGCGTAGGTAGGGGCATGGTCAGGTGATCACCTGCCCCTTATCTATTGATTAGCACTCCTGTGCTCCTACTGAGGAGACTAAATTTATATTTAGGGACTGCAGTAGACAGAGAGCCTTGACGGGGCCTGCAGCTTACGCAGGTATTTTGCAAATGCGTGCAACTAAACCTCTGTTTTTAATGCATACAGCTAGACAGGTTAATTTGGTTTGTTGCTTTTTTGATGGTAACTTTGAGCCTGGTTATTAGGGATGAGCCGAACACCCCCTGGGTTCGGTTCGCACCAGAACCTGCGAACAGACCAAAAGTTTGTGTGAACTTTAGAACCCTGTTAAAGTCTATGGGACTCGAACGTTTGAAATCTAAAGTGCTAATTTTAAAGGCTAATATGCAAGTTATTGTCCTAAAAAGTGTTTGGGGACCCGGGTCCTGCTCCAGGGGAGTGTTTGGGGACCCGGGTCCTGCCCCAGGGGACATGTATCAATGCAAAAAAGTTTTAAAAAACTGCTGTTTTTTCAGGAGCAGTGATTTTAATAATCCTTAAAGTGAAACAATAAAAGTGAAATATTCCTTTAAATTTCGTACCTAGGGGGGGGGGGGTGTATAGTATTGCCTGTAAAGTAGCGCTTGTTTCCCGTGCTTAGAACTGTCCCTGCACAAAATGTAATTTCTGAAGGAAAAAAGTCATCTAAAATCACTCGTGGTTATAATGAATTGTCGGATACCAGCAATACAGAGTAAAGTCATTCATAAAAAAAAAGAATGCGTGGGGGTCCCCCCCAAATTCAATTACCAGGCCTTCGAGTCTGGTTTGGATATTAAGGGGAACCCTGCGTCAAATTAAAAAAAAAAAAGATGTGGGGGTTCCCCCCAAATATCCATTCCAGAGACCCTTTAGGTCTGGTATGGATTTTAAAACCACTTCGGTCCGCGCTATTGACAGAATAATCTTTGGACGTGATTTACTTGTAATTCCCCGCGCGCACCACAGGGTGGCACGCGGCGGGGAAAAAACAGTCCCGACGCATCACCGAGGATTCGAAGCGTGTACCCGGCGGCCGCGATGTCCGTCAGGTACACGCGATCTCGTCGGTGACAGAGCAGGGACGTGGAGCTCTGTGTGTAATGATGGGGTGTAAACACAGAGCTCCACGTCCTGTCAGGGAGAGGTGACAGATGCTGTTTCTCTTGTACATAGGGAGACAGCATCGATCACCTCCCCCAGTCACCCCCCTCCCCCCCACACAGTTAGAACACACCCAGGCAATACATTTAACCCCTTCCTCACCCCCTAGTGTTAACCCCTTCAATGCCAGTCACATTTATACAGTAATTGGTACATATTTATAGCACTGGTTGCTGTATAAATGTGAATGGCGCCAAAAATGTGTCAAAAGTGTCCGATGTGTCCGCCGCAATATCGCAGTCAAAAAAAAAAAAAAAATCGCAGATCGCCGCCATTACTAGTAAAAAAAATTTTTTTTAAAAAAATCATAATTCTGTCCCCTATTTTGTAGGTGCTATAACTTTTGCGCAAAGCAGTCACTTATTGTGATTTTTTTTAATTTTTTTACAAAAATACGTAGAAGAATACGTATCGGCCTTAACTGAGAAAAAAAAATTATTTTTTTTTTTAAAAATTGGGATTTTTATTTATTTATTATAGCAACAAGTAAAAAATATATATACATTTTTAAATTGTCGCTCTTTTTTTGTTTATAACGCAAAAAATAAAAAACCGCACGGGCGATCAAATACCACCAAAAGAAAGCTCTATTTGTGGGGAAAAGGACGCCAATTTTTTTTTGGGTGCCACGTCGCAGGACGACCGCGCAATTGTCAGTTAAAGCGACGCAGTGCCGCAAGCTGAAATTTCGCCTGGGCACGAAGGGGGTTTATGTGCGCAGTAAGCAAGTGGTTAAGGGGAACTCCACCCCAAATTTAAAAAAAAAAATCCTGTGGACCCCCACACATTTATTTTTTATGAATGACTTTTCTCTGTATTGCCGGGAGCCGACAATTCATTATAGCAGCGAGTGATTTTAAATTACTTTTTCTCCTTCAGAAATGACACTTTGTGCAGGGACAGTTCTAAGCATGGGAAACAAGCGCTACTTTTCAGGCATACTATACACCCCCCTAGGTACGACATTTAAAGGAATATTTCACTTTTATTGGTTCACTTAAAGGAATTATTAAAATCACTGCTGCCAAAAAAACTGCAGTTTTTAAAACTTTTTTTTTGCATTGATACATGTCCCCTGGGGCAGGACCCGGGTCCCCAAACACTCCCCTGGGGCAGGACCCGGTCCCCAAACATTCCCCTGGGGCAGGACCCGGGTCCCCAAACACTTTTTAGGACAAGAACTTGCTTATTAGCTTTTAAAATTAGCACTTTAGATTTCAAACGTTCGAGTCCCATAGACTTTAACAGGGTTCTAAAGTTCACACAAACTTGCCGCGAACACCCCAAATAGTTTGCTGTTCGGCGAACAGGCAATGTTCGAGTCCAACATGAGTTCTACTCAAACTCAAAGCTCATCCCTACTGGTTATTATGGAAAAAAAAAATTATATTCCATATATCTAATTAATAGCATTTTGCCAAAAACACATTTCATTTAAAGTCCCAAAACCTTCCCCCCCCCTTCTATTCCGATCATCTATAGCAATTCCGACGCGCAAAACTCCGACGCATGCTCGGAAACAATTTGACGCATGCTTGGAAGCATTGAACTTTCTTTTTTCGACTTGTATTGTCGTACGTCTCCACGTTCTTGACGGTCGAAAGTTCAGAGAACTTTTGTGTGACCGTGTGCATGCAAGCCAAGCCTGAGCGAATTGGATGTGTTTTTCCGATGAAAATCTCTGATCGTGTATACAAGCCTAAGCTGACGAGTGCTCTTTTTACGTTTTCCCCAAGCCTCGTGGGTTGATTGCTTTAGCCTGAAAAAGGGTTCCAGTAATCAATGAGGGGGGGGGGGGGGATTAATAACTAGGTCATGACTATAAGCCAATCCCTGGTGGTGTCGTTCAGAGGTATGGTCCGGGAGATGAAAAATGTTTGGGAGAACTCTTTCTCTCCTGGGGCTTCTCCCTGGGAGGAGGCCTGTGTGGAGAACTGCTGTCAGGACTAGGGTGACCACGTGTCCCGGTATGCCCGGGACAGTCCCGCATTTTGCAGGTCTGTCCCGGGCACCTTCATTCCAGGACAATACAGTGTCCCGGAATGAAACTGACACAGCCACCCACTTGGGCCAATCTGATGCCCTCAAAAAAGGCCACCACATCACCACTTTACTCACCGACAGTACTTGTCCGGGGCGGGAATGCCTGGAGGAGCACAGTCCCCTCCCCCTGCGTGTGATTGGAGAAGTCATAAATCCCGCCTCTTGTGTCCAAACACTGTGCTGTGATTCGTTACACCACAAGCTGATTTTTGGGAAGGGAGGGTGTCCCTGAATGGTAGTTTGGAAATGTGGTCACCCTAGTCAGGACCTTGCCTCAGCATATAAAAAAGGACAAAACAACCCATTAAATCAATACTTTAATTCAGGGACAGTCATTGTGTTTAAAGCTGAACTCCCATCAAAAAACAGTTTTTGGACATTTTCACTGTAAAGAGTAACTGTCACTAATGACGTGTGCCCCACGTGTGGCTGCTGGGTTCCGACTTCAGCCCGCACAGTACTGTAAGCTCCGGACATCCTGCGAGAGTTACAGTTCCAGCTAGAGAAAG
>CM056050.1:610073750-610246250 GCA_029574335.1 Rana kukunoris
ATTAACGCAGCGGCGGCATCATTTAGGTACGGGGGTCATGGCTGCATGTGGGGGGACATGGCTGGATATGTGGGGGACATGGCTGCAATATGTTTGGGGACATGGCTGCGTATATGGGGGACAAGGCTGCGTATATGGGGGACATGGCTGCGTATATGGGGGACATGGCTGCGTATGTTTGGGGACATGGCTGCATATATTTGGGGACATGGCTGCAATATGTTTGGGGACATGGCTGCAATATGTTTGGGGACATGGCTGCATTTGTTTGGGGACATGGCTGCGTATATGGGGGACATGGCTGCAATATGTTTGGGGACATGGCTGCATATGTGGGGGACATGGCTGCGTATATGGGGGACATGGCTGCAATATGTTTGGGGACATGGCTGCATATGTGGGGGGACATGGCTGCAATATGTTTGGGGACATGGCTGCATATGTGGGGGGACATGGCTGCAATATGTTTGGGGACATGGCTGCATTTGTGGGGGGGACATGGCTGCATATGTGGGGGGACATGGCTGCATTTGGGGACACATTTAAAAAAAAGTATCGGTGAGTACATAAAAAATGTATCGGTACTTGTACTCGGTCCTAAAAAAGTGGTATCGGGACAACCCTAGTTTTAATTAAAGGAATTGTTAATTTGGTGTGTGTGTATTTACATTTAACTCTTTATGTGAATGGATAAGGGGTACTAATATTACCCCTGTACTCATTCCCCTGGAAGGGGGCTTCCAGATTCCACCATAAGTCCCCCTTATTACCCCACCTCTTTTTTTTGTTGGGGGAAGATCGGAGATAGGGAAGAGACATCGGTCCTCTCAATATTAGGACATGGGTACTTTTCAATGAGGGGAGGCTTTGCCAGTCTCCCTGCAAGGTATCCCCCCCCCCCCCCCCATGTTGAAAGGCACGTGGCCTGGTTTGGTACAGGAAGAGGGGCACATGCTTACGGCCCTCCCTGGCCACCTAGACTACATGCCTGAGTAGAATCTGGTTGAAATTTTATGGGGAAACCCACATTAATTATAGAGCTCAGGGTGAACATTGCACGGCCCCCCTCAGGTATATGAGAATTATGTGTCAGCAAACCCCCCCCCCCCTCCCCCCCCCAAATTAAAATAAATTGAGTACCACTCTGCATGCTTAGCTTAAATCCTCTCATAACACATATGCTCCCAGCCCTGGATGCCGAACGAGGTGTCGCTGGTGTGAACTGTTGTAAATACATTGGAACACATGTGCAGTTGGCCGCCACAGCACTTCCGCAGCATTCTGTGATGGGGAGCGGAGTATGATGGTGCACCGGGATCGGGGCACTGTACTGAGTAAGCAGCAATTTGGAATTTATTTTTGTTTTAACATTTTGATAAACAATATTACACTATTATGGCTTTTTCATTCCGGTGCATATATCATTGAATCTGGCCTGAATCTCCTACCCAAGCACTATTCGACTTCTTTTTTAATTAAAAGAGTCAATAAATTCTGGTAAGGAGCCATCTTTTATTAGATCACGTCGGGTGCAATTAACATTTCAACGTTTCCTTGCATAAACTCAGTGTTCACTCATAGGCCTTGTACACACGAGGGGAAATATCCGCTGTAAACGGTCCCCGGACCGTTTACAGCGTATATTTGCGCCGGGATGTTTTGATCCGATGGCTGTACACACCATCGGATCAAATTCCCCGCCAGCGGACAGCGCGGTGACGCGGCGGTGACGTTGACGCCGCCACGTGACCGCCACGTCACCGCACCAGGAAGTAAACACTTCCGCGCGCATGCGTCGGATCCATTCACAGGATACGACGCATGTGCGGCAAGATATGTCCGCTGGTTTGCCGTACTAACCAGCGGACATATCTGACGGCCAGCTATCCGGCGGAATTATTTCAAAGCATGCTTTGAAATTTTTCCGCCGGATAAATCCGGCAAAAAGCGTCCGTTTGCCCCTACAGACGAGGGGATTTTTCGGCTGAAATGGTCCGTCGGACCATGTTCAGCGGAAATATCCCCTCGTGTGTACAAGGCCATAGAGTATTCATTCTTGGGACTTTCCTTTGTTTGCACATATGCACTTTATATATTGCACGGACTTTTTTGCACTGACCATTACCTAATATGCAGGGCCGCCATCAGGGGGGTACAGGCAGTACACCTGTAAGGGGCCCGGGGGTCCCCAGGGGCCCAGATGGGAAAAAAAATATATGTTTTTTTTTCTAGGGGTCCAGAGGTCCCCAGTGGCCCGGAGGCCACCAGGGCCCCGGATGGCAACCCCCCTTTTTTTATTTATTTTTTATAAAAAAATATATATATTTTTTATATTTTTTTATTTATTTATTTTTATTAAAGGGACATTTTTTTTTAGGGGTCTGGAGGTCCCCAGAGGCCCGGAGATCCCCAGGGCCCTAGATGACAACCCCCCTTTTTTATAAAAAATATATATATATATATATATTTTTTTTTTTTTTTATATTATATAATATATATATATATATATATATATATATATACAGTATATATATATATATATATATATATATATATATATATATATATACTGTATATATATATATTTTAATAATAATAATAATAATAATAATTAAAGGGCCCAGAGGTCCCCAGGGCCCACGGATGACAACCCTCCTTTTTTTTTTATAAAAATGTTTTACTTTTTTTTATATTATTTTATTTCTTTTTTATATATAGATATATTTTTATTAAAGGGCTCAGAGGTCCCCAGGGCCCCATGTGTCAAACCACCTTTTTTTTATAAATGTTTTTTTATTTTTGTTTATATTTTTTATATATATTTTTTTATTAAAGGGCCCTGGAAGGCAACCCCATTGTTTTTTTTTTAAATGTTTATTTCTTTTTTATATATATATTTTTTATTTCTTTTGTATTAAAGGGCCCAGAGGTGTCTTTTTATCAAAGGGCCCAGAGGTCCCAGGTGGAAAGCCCCCTTTTTTGTAATTTCCTTTTATAAAAAAAAAAAAATGAGGTCCCCAGGGCCTCAGGTGGCAACCACCCTTTTAAAAAAAAAATATATATATATATATATATATATATATATAAAATATATTTTTCTCTTTTTTTTTTTTTTTATTAGAGGGCCCCCCTTTTTTAAATATATTTTTCTTTATTTCTTCTTTTTGTAAAGGCTTCTCAATTTGCGGCAGCCCCCCCCCCTCCCCGCTACTCAATTTCATGCGGCAGCACCCCCCCCCCCCCCCCGGTTCTCTGCTCCAGGGTGCCCATGCCTGAAGCTGTGTAAGGGGCCCCAAAATTCCTGCTAATATGCTATGTAGTTTTAATTTTGATTAATTTGTATCTAGCGCCCCCTACCATCCACATTTCACATTATCATTCAGACACTGAATTTAGGGAGGCTGCTGGCAATATAAATATATCACATACATTTATTTGCAAATCACTTAATAGTTCACTCACTGTGGCTATTTTTATGTGGCGCGAAATTTATATCAATTCCGATACTGAGTATGTGCCCGAGTACTTGTACTTGGGGCAAATGCTCCGATGCTTCCCCCGATACTTGTACAGTCAGCGGTGATCAATGCGGTGGGAGAGTTTCAAGCACCGATCTCCCTGTATAGGTTTAAAAGTGAAGCTTTAGTGAAATCAGCGGTGATCAGTGCTTGTAACTCTCCCACCCATGATCACCACTGACTGTCCTCCTTCAGTCCCCCTCTGTTCTGCTGTCCCCCTCTGTGTCCCCCTCCATGCTGCTCTGTGTCCCCCTTCATGCTGCTCCGTGTCCCCCTCCGTGCTGCTCCGTGTCCCCCTCTCTTCTCCTCCGTGTCCCCCTCTCTTCTCCTCCGTGTCCCCCTCTCTTCTTTTCCGTGTCCCCCTCCACTCTGCTGTCCTCCTCTCTTCTCCCCCACCATACTGCTGTTCCCCTCTCTTCTCTTCCATACTGCTTTCGCCCATTCTTCTCCCTCTCCGTGCTGCTGTCCAGGGCTGTCTTAAAGGGAGGGCACACCTGTGCACTGCCCAGGGGCCCTAGCTGCATGGGGGGCCCCTGCAGTTTCCCCAAAGCAGCTGGTCTTTGAGCCCACGCTGCCCCGTAATTTAGGGTGACCAGACATCCCCAGTTTCAGGGGACAGTCCCCTGATTGAGGACACTGTCCCCGGACTAAGTCTGTCCCTGGTTTTGTCCCCAGATTGGATTTAATAGGGGGCAGGGGCAATTTCAAAGACAGTCGGTGCAGAATTAAAATAAAAAAAATAGAATTGCACACCCCCGCTCCGCCGTGCCTACTAGCATAGGGGTGTTGTATTTTTCCCATTATCTGTGCCCCTTTCTGATGATCTTATACTGGTCGGAGCGGAGGGAATATTTCTTCAGTTTCGGGCGCATGCCCATTCAGCTTCGCTCACATGTTCTTCTGCCTTGGCTCAAATCTTGGCCAGTCACCTGCCAATATCCTTGCCTTCCCTGGTGGAGTGATCTTCCGCCGCTCCCCATCCAGTAGTAGCCGGGGCCCGAAGAGCAAGACTTGAGAGGCTGTGAGGCGGGCGGCGATGGACAGAGAGTCACTGATTGTTGCCATTATTGTAAAGAAAAAATATGTCCCCGGATTTTATTTTAAAAATCTGGTCACCTTACCGTAATTGGGGGCCCCATGGTGGCACTGAGTGTGATAGATACACAGGGGAGACAATCTGCCTCCTACCTACTTGATGTCTGTTTACCTGCACTGTCATCATTGTAGGGGCCCCAGAGGATTACTTTGCCCAGGGGCCCATGATGCTATTAAGAAGGCCCTGCTGCTGTCCCCCTTCGTGCTGCTGTCCCCCATGATCTGTCAGGATGGAGAGCAGAGGTAGGAGCCGGTAAGTTTGGCTTCTACCTTTTCCGAAGGTACAAACTGTGTTTACAATGTTTCAGTTTATAAATAGAGAGGAGCCGCTGTCTTCTTTCTATCAATTTTCAGTGCAGCTGAGGCTGCTGAGGGACTGGGGAATCTGTGTCCCTGGTCCCTTTCCCTGTCTCAAAGAGGAGATGTCTCTCCAAAGCCCCCCAACAGGGCTGATAAAAAAAAAAAGAATTGCAATAAATAATTAAAAAAATATATTGTAAAAAATAAAATAAAAAACACACTGACACTGTCTACCCCCCCCCCCCCCCCCATAAAAAAGTAAAACATTGTAAATAAAAAAAATATATATTGACACATGAGATAAAAAAAAAGTATCGGTATTCGGTATCGGCGAGTACTTGAAAAAAGTATTGACACTTGTATTAGGTCTTAAAAAAGTGGTATCGGGACAACCCTACTGGCAGTCATTGCTAATTGTATTGTTTCTTCCATTGTAAATTTTAGGTGAGCTTATGGGATTAATTCAAAATCTCTAGTCAATAAAAAATACATTATAGTTCCCCCCAATATAGTTCCCCCCCCCCCACCCCGAGTGTTTACCTTTTCAGCGACAGCTTGATCTTCAGCAGTAGCTGGCCTCGGTTCACTACAGCCTCCTAGTACACTCATTTTTGTACAGTGTTCAGACTAAGCACATCAGACAATACACAGGCTTATATACAGTATAATGGAGGGGGAATTTGAGGGCGGCACTCAGGTCTGTGCACTAAGCAGGTTGAAAGTCCCACAAGGAATTTGATTATTTTATATAATAATTTGGTATAATTCGACTTCAATAGGTGTGTCCATATAATTACATATTTTCACACAATGTGGACCTGAATATTTATAGTGTTATAAAGGATTTGTATGGCGCCAACAGATTACACCAAGACGCATAGGCGTGCGCACAGGGTGTAGAAAAGGAGAATATGGGATTCCCATCAGATAATAAAAGCTGCAGTACTACTCACCGATATAATCAAAACCAAAAAGAAAAAAGAAACAGACCGCTGCACACCCTAAAGAGTTGACTACTAATTTTATTAACCACTTTAGCCCCGGGCCTGTTTTTCAGATTCGGTGTTTACGAGACTAAAACATTTTTTTTTGCTATAAAATTACTTAAAACCCCCAAACATTATATATTTTTTTTTCTAACACTCTAGAGAATAAAATGGCAGTCATTGCAATACTTTTTGTTACACCGTATTTGCGCAGCGGTCTTACAAGCGCACTTTTTTTGGAAAAAATTCACTTTTTTAAATAAAAAAATAAGACAACAATAAATTTGGCCCAATTTTTTTACATATTGTGAAAGATAATGTTACGCCGAGTAAAATGATACCCAACATGTCACGCTTAAAAATTGCGCCCGCTCGTGGCATGGCGTCAAACTTTTACCCTTAAAAATCTCGATAGGCGATGTTTAAAAAATTCTACAGGTTGCATTTTTTGAGATACAGAGGAGGTCTAGGGCTAGAATTATTGCTCTCGCTCCAACGATCGCGGCGATACCTCACTTGTGTGGTTTGAACACCGTTTTCATATGCGGGCGCTACTCGCGTATGCGTTCGCTTCTGCGCGCGAGCTCGTCGGGACGGGGCGATTTAAAAAATTTTTTTTTTTTGTTTTCGTATTTATTTGTATTAATTTTACCAATTTTTAACACTAAAATAAAAAAAAATAAAAAAATTATCACTTTTATTCCTATTACAAGAAATGTAAACATCCCTTGTAATAGAAAAAAGCATGACAGGTCCTCTTAAATATGAGATCTGGGGTCAAAAAGACCTCAGATCTCATATTTAGGCTAAAATGCAAAAAAAAAAAAAAAAATTTTAAATGTAATTTTTCAAATGACATTTAAAAAAAAATGTCTCTTTAAGACGCTGTTTGGAACTGACGTTTGACGTCACTTCCGCCCAGCAGAGCTACGGGGATGGACGAGGGAAATTTTTTCCCTCACTCGCATCCCCGCTGACCAGACGAGCGCACCCGATCGCCTCCGCCGCTACCGACGGCTCCGGTAAGCGGCGGAGAGCGCGGGAGCGCAGCGGGAGGGGGGGGGACGCTCGTCCGCTACCGATAACGGCGATCTCGCGGCGATTCCGCCGCGGAGACCGCCATTATCGTTTACCCGACCGCCCACAGAAGAGATGGATATCTCGGTTGTGGCAGCAGCTGCTGCCGTTACCGAGATATCCATCCTCAAAGTGCCGACGTATACCTGCGGTGGGCGGTCGGGAAGTGGTTAAAGCTATAGGGCCAGATTCAGGTAGATGGGCGAATCTTTATTTTGGAGTAACGTTTCTCATTTACGTTACTCCGCTGTAACTTTAGGAGCAAGTACTGTTATTCACAAAGCACTTGCTCCTAAAGTTGCGGCGGCGTAGCGAAAATGAGCTGGCGGAATTCAAATTGGGCGGGTAGGGAGCGTGTAGTATTTAAAATAGGCGCGATCCCGCGGCGAACGTACTGCGCATGCGTCGACTGTCAGTGCGCATGCTCCAAATTCTGTCAGTGAACGTCAATGACGTCAATCCCCATTCACGGACGTTTTACGCAAACGACTCGAAAAAATTTAAATTCGACGCGATGACGACGGCCATACTTAACATAGGATGCTCCACTAGGGGGCATGTTTTTCTTTACGCCGCGTATCTCTTACGGAAACGTCGGAAAGTCACTGCGTCGGGCCCGAATACGATCGTGAATTGCCGATTCTCGCTGATTAACATATTCTCGGCGTTAATCAACGGGAACGCCCCGAGCGCCATTTTTAAAATATGCAGTTCCGATACGACGGCGAAATACAATTACGCTGCTCGTATAGGAACTCCAACCAAGCTCAAAGTGAGAGTTAGGCTGGAGTATCACTGATACTCCAGAGTAACTCTACCTGAATCTGGCCCATAAGCTATATCAAAAACGTATATAGGACATAAAAACCTATAAATAATAGGTGGACCTACCAAGATCATTCCCCATTAAAAGAACCCCAATAACGGCATATACTGGTAACTAAACAAGCTTGATTCCCCCGCAGGAGGACCCAGGTATATGAATAGCACACCCACCCTCCACAAAACACAGACACCCCCTAGGTGACCACATTTCCAAACTACCATTCAGGGACAACCTCGTTCCCAAAAAGCAGTTTGTGCTGTAACGAATCACAGCACAGTGATTGGACACAAGAGGCGGGATTTATGATTTCTCCAATCACAAGCAGGGGGCGGGGATTGTGCTCCTCCAGGCATTACCGGCCAGGACAAGTACTGTCAGTGAGTAAAGTGGTGATGTGGTGGCCCTTTTTGGGGGCATTGGTTTGGCTTGAGGTGTGTCTGTGTCCAGGGGCGGACTGACAACTCATGGGGCCCCCGGGCAATAGAAGATTATGGGGCACCCGTGCTTACAGATGGTCACCATGCCAGGAGGCAGTGCAGAGGCGGGGCAGCTAAAATCTCTGGATTTTCACATCAAAAGCATGTGGGTTTCGGACATATCAGGGACAGATGTAAAAAAAAAAAACACAGATTTTTACATACTGTCCCTGGTTTTACTGAGCCTGGCAACCCTGATGGGCCCCCTAGTGGCATGGGGCCCTCGGGCAGTGCCCGAGTGACTCAATGGTCAGTCCGCCCCTGTCTGTGTCAGTTTCATTCTGGGACACTGTATTGTCCTGGAATGAAGGTGCCCAGGACAGACCTGCAAAATGCGGGACTGTCCCGGGCAATCCGGGACACGTGGTCACCCTACACCCCTCCCCCCCCCTAGATGAAGAGCCTAATTGCTAACTGGATATACCCCTGATGGTTCCCACACAGGATAGTGATTCCCTCTAATAACAGGTGATAAATGTCCACTGTCTATGTGTGGAAACGCAGCACTGAAAAGACACCTGGAAATAAATGAACAAACCACATCAATGTGGTAAAATGATATGGTACACCACTCCACTCGGATTGATAGCTTATAACAAGCAAGATTATCAATGGAAATAACAGAGAGACAAGAAACCTAAAGGGTTGATTTAAAGTCCTTGCATAGAAATCCACGGGTCATTAGTAGAGTAATGTAATTATTTCCCCGGACATTTATTACGTCTACTCTACTGAGCAGTGCACTCAGTGTTGTGGATATACACAGATGGATGGTGTAACGGGAGGGCCGTGGGACCCAGAAGCTCTTACACAGATTGAGCCAGGAAATAAGGGACATATGTTGGATTGTTTTAACATGGGTCTGTAATCCACAATATATTCAATGTCTGCAAGAACTATTTACAGATGTGTGTTGTGAGTTAGCACAGTCTAAAGGTCAGATGTCTGACTTATGTCTACTGAAGGAATGTGTATTGTATAGCAGGTGAAAGAAGCCGGAGTCATGAAGTCTGACTAAAAGATGTGTATTGGAGGCTCGTTAGTAATCATTGCATGATGTTGTGGGTGGAGTATGTCATTGTCCATTAGAATACTACAAGTATTCTATTTGGTGTACTCAATCAAGTTTGTCTATTCCTATTGAACCAGAGAACAGAGCTGTGTGTCTAGTTTCTGGGGGGGTGGGATCCGTATGGGTTGTGTCGCCAGATTGTGGAGTGTCGATAAGCTGTCTTGGGTTTGGAATGGAATATCTTAAATGGCGTAAACCCCTGTCCCATTTGGGGTTCCGTTACAGATGGATTGGCTGCAATCCCTTTGAGCAACTTGTGACAACAAATTGGATGGAATAGCTACGATTCTGAGAAAATTGTGTAGCGCCCCCCTACTTTCAGTATGGGCACTGCGCTAAAGTTAATGGGGAATGGGAGAGTTATTTTGAACCCATTCATAATTGTGTAAATTTGGGCTGCTGTCATTCAGAATTGTCCTGTGGGTCAGTCTGCGCTCCAGGGGTGATGTTCACACCCCTGGGCGGCAGGTAGCGCTAGAGGGGTTTTGACGGAAGACGCTTTTCCCCAGCAGCCAATTAGAGGAGTTTTTCCCTTGCGGAGCATGCTGAGGTAGGGTATATCCGGGACGGACACCATTTTCCTTGGTTCTTCGCGGGTTCCAGGTGCGGCACCCACCTTTAGGGTGTGCGCATCCAATGGCCCCCGGCAACATGGCCTACCTGGCCGGGGTCATATGCTACGCAGCGTCCCTTGCAGATGCTAAAAGGGGCCCCAGTGACTTATTGGGCCCCCAGCTACACTAAAAGGATCCAAGGTTGTGTGCCGTTCGGTGGGGGATCGGCTTGAGGAGAACCCGGAGGCAGGTGATCCAAAAGGGCTTGAATGAACCATGGGGGATCTGGTGACCGGGAGATTGACAGATACACGTCAAACTGTCAACCGGTGACCCTGATTGAACTTATTGGGAGGATTCGCTCAAGAATCCATTCAGCACATTCAAGTACTAGGCGTGTGGCAGAGGCCCGAGCCAGGCCTGTGGCAGAGGTCTGTTCCTCCCAGCAACCTAAGTGACACTTCGGCTGCCAGGCTCATGGCAGGAGTCTGTCCAGTGGTGCTTCACCCACTCTGGCTAGAGTGGCGACGAACTGTGCCATTATTGGCTTGCTTTCCCTATCTATCCTGGGCCTGATACTGCAAATGTTCTTCTTCTGCTTCATCAAACTTTCCTATACCACTTCGTGTTGATGTTGGCCGTGTCGGGGCTTGGAAATAAAGCATTTGAAAAATCCATTGCTGACTGGACATTCGTTCATTGCCTGCACTCACTACCATCACCCCTAAAGAAGCCACCGAGGGTAACTTAATCTACCGATCACAAAACAACCATCGGCTCCTGAATGGGGTAGCGCTACATTTGTAACAGCAAACAGTGAGTAAACCTGTGTGTTACATTGCTTTGGAATACTACTGCAATCACTGTTCCCTATAACCATCGTGCTACTTGTCTGGTTACAAGCTGCCTACCCAACATAATTTGACCCATTCTGAAGAAACCCACCCTGGACCCCAAGGACCGACTCCATCGCCATCCCATAACAGGCCTAAATGTACTCTCAAAAGAAATGGAAAAAGTAGTGGTAAAACAGCTGCAACAGCATCTAGATACCCACAACTTACTTGATCCATTCCAATCGGGATTCCGGCCCGGACACGGGACGGAAACAGCACTGCTCAAGATATGGGAGGACGCTCTCGAGGCCGCAGATGAAGGAGAATCTTGTCTTCTGGTTCTGTTGGACCTAAGCGCAGCCTTCGATACAGTAGACCACAAGCTTTTATTGACTCGGCTAGCTGAAGTAGCCACAGTCGCAGAAGGCGATTTATCTTGGTTCTCCTCTTTTTTGGAAAATCGATCACAAATAGTGAAGTTAGGATCTTTCACTTCTGAAAAACGCACATTATCGTGCGGAGTCCCTCAAGGATCCCCTCTGTCACCGGTGTTATTCAACATCTATCTTCGTCCTCTTTTTGAAATCATCAGCAGTCAAAGACTGCTCTATCACTCATATGCAGACGACACGCAACTGTATTTCCACATTTGCAATAAAAAGGATCACCACCTCAATCTAGAGACATGCCTCTCTCTGATAGAGGACTGGATGACAAAGAGTTATCTCAAATTCAATGGAGCGAAAACAGAACTTCTCCTGTTTCACACCAAGCGTATGAATCAACCTGCAACAACCTGGACCCCCCCCCGCCCATTCTGGGCAAAATCATCACCCCTAGCGCCAAAGTCAAAAGTCTTGGGGTCATCTTCGACTCCTACATGACAATGGACGCACAAATAGGGTCAGTAGTCAGTGGATCTCACCATCTGCTGCGCCTACTACGCAGACTAACTCCTTTTATTCCCAAAGAAGACATAGCGGTCGTGGTGGGAACAATTGTAAACTCCAGACTGGACTATGCAAATGCCCTTTACCTTGGACTCCCCAAGTACCAAATCGCTCGTCTACAAGTCGTTCAGAATACGGCCGCTAGACTTGTGACTGGAAAAAACCCTGGGAATCAATCTCAACTTCACTGAGAACCCTTCACTGGTTACCAGTAAAAGACAGAATCACTTTTAAACCACTCTGTCTAACGCATAGATGTATTCATGGGAATGCCCCCCATTATCTATGCGAAAAAATAAAAGCTCACAATCGCGTTCTGCGATCCACCAACCAAAATCTACTACAGATACCGAAAGCCAGATACAAGTCCAAGGGAGAAAGAAGATTTGCGGTCCAAGGTCCCAGACTATGGAACGCTTTACCAACCAGCATTCGGTTGGAGGAGAACCACTCAGCATTCAGGAGAAAGATCAAGACTCATCTCTTTTGATACCAAAGGAGACGGGAACAACAAGCGCCCAGAGGCGATTTAGTTTGCATGTGTTGCGCTATATACGTTTTTCATTCATTCATTCATTCATTCATTCAACACTGTGGATATATATCTTATGGATTGATTCAGATCCTCTATGAGTAACAGCTGCTAGTAATATGGTGAACAGCTTTATGGACACAGTTTTCTACATCACAATTACATTGATTGAATGGACTATACCCGTATGATATGGGAATACGTTTAACTGTGGCCACATCATTGCGACTTTACTAATCACATTTCTGGTGAACAATATTGTGAATATCTACAGCGCTTTGCCATTTCCTCTATGTTTCCCAAATTATTGTAAGAATCAATGAGATCAGGCCCATATGGAGGTTACACCTGTTTGACACAGTAATTTCTATGGAAGGACTTTAAATCAACCCATCAGGTTTCTTGTCCCTCTGGTATTTTCATTGATAATCTTGCTTGCTATACAGTAAGCTATCCATCCGAGTGGAGTGGTGTACCATATCATTTTACCACATTCATTCACGTGGTTTGTACATTAATTTCCAGGTGTCTTTTCAGTGCTGTGTTTCCACACATAGACAGTGGACATTTATTACCTGTTATTACAGGTGTAGCATTACCCCCGGGGGAGCTGCTTGTTTTTTGGTCGGCACATTACCTCATGGCTCTTCTGAATTCCTAGGGGTGAATGATGCATAGTGCTTATTTTAGAAGTAAAGATATGTCCATGACAGGTGCTCTTTGCTGTGCTCTTTATTACCCAGCCAGGTAAAAACACTAAACTTGTGGTGAGGAAAGTAAAGTTGAATAAGGGAGAATAGCAGATTCAGGCGTGCGGATAGGAAACAGTCCTGCTTCCAAACGTAACACTCTATGCGCCACTCCTGCCGGAGTGGGTTTAGTGTACCTGGACAGGCCTCTCTTACTGACCTGGCAGCCGGAGTATCACTCGGACAATTGTAGGAGAAAGTCTCTGCCACAGACTCTCCTCGGTGAGCCTCAGAAAGATACCTCTGCCACAGGTCCTCTCTGGATATAATTCTTGGAGATATCCCGCCTTAGATGAGTTACGCCTGGATCTCCTTCAACTTGTCGCTCAGGTACCGACTGACAGATGATCAATCCCTCAGTGTCCGGCTACCTCGATCCCCAGTGGTTTGTCCAGGCCCTTTTGGACCGCCAGCCTCTTAATTGCGCTCCTCAGACTGACTCCCCACCGAACAGCAGTACAGCTTGGGATCCTCAAAGGTGGGAACCCAGTTACTCATTGGGCCCCCGTCGCTGTTCAGATGCACAGACCCTCCTGATTGGCTGCTGGGAAAGAGCACCCAAACCTTGACTCCACTGCTGCCACCTGCAGCACCGGTGCTAGAAGAACAACCTAGTGCAACAGAATAAGCCCGCAGCACAGCCGAGCTGAGGCAGAGACCCCGTTTTGCACTTAACAATCTGGATCAGAGTCTAACTACACTCTGATCTTACCCTTAAATTTGACTAGCACTGGTAACATAAAGTACACAGGCGCTACACCCCCCCCCCCCCCCCCACCTGATTAGACACTGTCCTCAGTGCCTCAAGAGTCTGCATAACAATAAAAGTAAAGTAAAAAAGAAGAAAGAACATTTTAAAACATTATCACATGAACACTTATGTACAGTAATACACAGAATTTTTTTACCATCCTGGCTATCTATTCTGCCCCATTCTCCAACTGATGTTGATAGCTGGTCATTCCACCTGCAAGACAAAAAATTGGAAGAATCCAAAGAAACCACATATACATTAACTATTTAAATTTGTGATCCCCGAGGGGTGAACTGGAGCTGCACCTCCGCCAACTAAGGTGAAACCCCCTCTCGTGGGCAGGCAATCACTCTGTCCTTTGGCGCCAAACTCGGTGCCTCCTCCCACCTGAGTTCTTTTCTTAATACGTGGCAGGCGCATATGGCTTCGCCGCACGTGCGCCCAGCTCCAATGGCGACATTAACTCCTTCCTCACCAGGCACAGTTTAACACACAACAATACCTTGAATTAATGGCAGATTAAACTTCTGAATTCGGGTATTTTGTGGTAATAGCCAATCCAGGACGAGCCCCCACATGTAGCATTACCCCCTAAGGAGCTTCTGGATTTTTGGGCGGCACATTACCTCGTGGCTCCTCCGAATTCCTAGGGGTGAATGAGGCGTATTACATGTAGTAGAAGTAAACGACAGGTGCTCTTTGCTGTGCTCTTTATTACCCAGCTGGGTAAAAACAGTAAACTTATAGTGGGGAAACTAAAGTTGAAGAAGAAGTGAGAATAGCAGATTCAGGCATGCGGAAAGGAAACAGTCCTGCTCTCGAAGCATAACACTATGAGCCACTCCTGCGGAGTGGGTTTAGCGTACCCGGACAGGCCTCTCTCACTGACCTGGCAGCCGGAGTATCACTCGGACAATTGAGGATAAGTCTGCCACAGACCCTCCTCAGTGAGCCTCAGAAAGATACCTCTGCCACAGGTCCTCTCTGGATCGAATTCTTGGAGATATCCCGCCTTAGATGAGTTACGCCTGGATCTCCTTCAACTTGTCGCCCAGGTACCGACTGACAGGTGATCAATCCCTCAGTGTCCGGCTACCTCGATTCCCGGTGGTTTGTCCAGGCCCTTTTGGACCGCCAGCCTCTAAATGACGCTCCTCAGTCTGACTGCCCACCGAACAGCAGTACAGCTTGGGATCCTCAAAGGTGGGAACCCAGTCACTCACTGGGTCCCAGTCGCTGTTCAGATGCTCTGGGCCAGGATGGCCCCAAAACCAGGAACACTGCGTGGCACGTGCAGCTAATAGGACTTACAACCCTTATCCATCTGCTACATATTACATCCAAATTATAAGCTGGATTAAATTGTATGGGCCAGATTCAGGTAGAGTTGCGCTGGAGTATTTCGATATGCGCCGCGTAACTGTGAAGATGCGCCGTCGTTTCTATGTGGCCGTACCCACCAACCTAGATGCGCTAGAAAACGGGCCATTTCCGACCGGCTCAACGTTCCGACGCCAGAGTCTCGTCAGCGCATAGTTTCGCTTGGCGCATCAGTCGCGCCTATTGATTTCCCCTGCAAATATGCAAATGAGGGAGATTTCCCAATTCTCGGACGGATTAGCACCATACGCTGGCTACATGCGCCGCGCATATGTCGTCCGTCCGTCGCAAAGTTATTTCTACAAATGGCTGCTTTATCTTTACTGCAGACGGCCACAGGTCAGCAGGAGAGCAGCTCCAGCAGCGTTACCGACGAAACTAGGAAGCTGAGCACCCCCACTTGCAAGGACAACACCTCTGTGTGCCAACATGCCAGGGGCAATCGTGGTCCTAGAACTACTGATGGGTCCCCCGGAACGAAGGAGGCGGGCACGTGAGAGGATATACCGCACGCGCATGAGCCTCTTTGGCATGGGGGATGAGGAGGTGTATCGCCTCTTCAGATTCAGCCCAGATGCAATCCTTGAACTAACCACAACCCTGCAGGATGACATCACCAGCAAGACACACCGCTCACAAGCAGTACAGCCACTGGTGAAGGTCCTGGCAACACTTCATTTCCTTGCCAGTGGATCATTCCAGCGTACAAGTGGAGTGGTGGCTGGGATGTCACAGTCCACCATGAGCAGATGTGTGCACCAGGTTGTCCCTGCAATCCTCAGACGCATGTCCAACCAGTTCATCAGACCCACCACTGAGGAGCTGCGGCTGAAGGCAATGACAGATTTCTACAGCATTGCCAGATTCCCACGCACCATCGGGGCCATTGATTGCACACATGTGGCCCTACAGCCCCCCAGTGCCACAGAGCACATATACCGCAATCGGAAGCATTGGCACTCCATCAACGTACAGGTGATAGCCGATGCCCAACGCCTCATATGGCACGTCCGTGCCAAACACCCCGGGTCCAGCCATGACAGCTTCATATACAATCAGAGTCCCATCCCAGCAGAATTTGAACAGAACATGTATGGGGACAGCTGGCTGGTTGGTGAGTGACATGGGTGGCAGGCATGACTATCCCCTCCCGTGATGCACATCAGAAGTGGCACATGCATGACTAACATCCTCCTGTCTTTTCCCTTACAGGTGACTCTGCATATGCACTGGGACCCCATCTCATGACTCCTTTCCGGAACCCCCAAACCAGAGGAGAGATAAAATACAATGAAGCACACATCAAAACCTGTGCAGTGGTGGAGCAAACATTTGGGCTCCTGAAGTCCCGTTTCCGCTGCCTGGATAAGTCCGGGGGGCCCTATTGTATTCCCCTACCTTTGCGTGTCAGATCATCGGTGCATGTTGCATTCTGCACAACTTTGCTATGAGAAAAGGCATGCAGATTGACATACGTGATGACCTGACCCCCGACCCACACAGTCCCCACCTGCCAGAGGAGACCCAGTCTGCTGATGGAAGAGCAGTCAGGAGGGTCCTCGCCGTAGGCATCTTTGGACACTAAACCAAAACATTAATCACACAGACAGTGCACGCGTGTACACCACTGATGTCCCTAGATCACACACACCACATCCACATCGCATTGGATTAGCCCAAGTCCAGCATGTAGGACTTGGGAGCAGCAACGCCAGCGTCAAGGCCCCAATGATGTCGCTGTCCATTCATACACCTTTCACACGTCATTCATACAGCCGTGGGGTTAACTTCACCACCACGGCCGAGGGTGACACCCCTTACTGTCAGGAGTGCCACCCCCTCACATTCACACACCATTCACACTGCAACGTGTGCAGTATCAATAAATAAAAAACTCATAACCTGAGTATAAATCCAAATAAAATAAAAAACTCATAACCTGAGTATAAATCCAAATAAAATAAAAAACTCATAACCTGAGTATAAATCCAAATAAAATAAAAAACTCATAACCTGAGTATAAATCCAAATAAAATAAAAAACTCATAACCTGAGTATAAATCCAACCAAAAAAAAACACAAATCATCGGGGATGCCGGGGGCTCCTTCTTGCCGAACCTCTCTGGCTCCTCAGCTGCCTGGATGGAGTGGGTGGGGGTGGGGGGGGCATCTGGAGGTGGCTGATCCCCGGGTGGGACACTCCTGGCAGGTGTGGCCTGCATGCCCTCCAAGGCCCTGGCTATCCGGCCGAGGTATGTGTTGGTATGGGCCTGCATCCTGAGCTGACGGGTGACCTGATAATGCTGGGCCCGCCGACTCTGCCTCCCCTGGTCCCGGATGGCACCACTGTTTCCCTGGATGGCAGCAGTGTTTGCATGGACGGCTGCAGTGAGGTCCCTTATGTCACCCTGCACCTCCCCCAAACTGGTCACCACTGCAGCGCAGTTGCAACTCACATCCTGCACTGCGTTGCTTATCTGGGCAACGGAGCACAGGCTGTCAGCCACTCTGTCCAAGTGCCCAACTATGTCCCCCATTTGTTGGGTCTGTCTGGCGTGATCCCTCGCCAACTGGCCCTGGACAAGATCCGACACCCCCCTGGTCTTCTGGGTCGCCTTCCTGAGGCCAGAAGATGGTTGTCCCCGGGGGGATGGAGTCGCCCTTGAGGGGCTTCCAAGGATGGGGGAGGGGATGACAGACGGCCCTGGAGAAGGGGAGGAGTCCTCCAACAATAAGGAAAAGTCCTGCTCTGCCACAGCAGGATCCTCCACAACCCCCTCGGCAGGTGTGGTGTGGGCACTCTCCTCCTCCACCTCAGTGTCTTCACCACCCAGGGGCTCGGGCACACGATGGCGTTGGGGGGATGGGGTGGACTGGCCGCCGACAGATGATGGCCCAGCTCCGTCATCTGTGGATGACACAAAGCAGACACATGTTGGTGGTCCCACACACTTGGCACATGTACCCTCCCCCCCCCCACATGCAACACATCAAATAGGGGATAAAAAACACTTACCTGTCCTGGAGCCTTTCTCCACGGAGTCATAGCCAGGGACCCCCTCCACCTGCTCCCTCTCCAGGCAGCGAGCGACCACCATCTCCTCCGTGGTCAGGCTGACCGGACATGGGGGACCACCACCTGTGCCCCTCTCATGCCTCCTGATGGTGGCCACCTTGCCACGGACCTTGCGCCGCAGGTCGTTTACCTTTTTTTGGATGTCACCAGCAGTCCGGGTGGAGTACCCTAGCACATTCACCCTGCTGGCAATGGTGTCCAGGATGCCCTGCTTCCTCTCCCAGCTGGTCTTCCGACTTTTTTTGCCATGGAGGAAATGATTAAATGTCTCCATAGCGGAGATGATCACAGAGACCTCCTGGGCGTTAAAGTTGAGGTTCCTCCTCTCTCTGGGGGTAGCGGGAGCAGCCATCACAGCACAAAAGTATCTTCCCTGGGGTGGGGGGAAACGGAAATACTTTTGCGCTGGAATGGCGTTTCCGCTAGCGCTTTTAAACGCACAACGGAACACATTGCGCTGACTTTGCCGTGAAGTGGTGCCGACGGAAGTTGTGAGCATGCGCACAAGGGGGCGAGTGGAGCCTCAATCACCGCGCATGCTCCGTGGATGATGCGCTGAACGTAAGCCTCTGCGCTGGGCTCCGCCCATCATTTACATATGATCACACCCACTTCCACTTGCGTCGGGTTACGCCAGCGCATTATCGTTACTCTGGCGCAAGTTTACGCGCAACTGATATGTGAATAACAGTACTTGCGCCGAAAGTTTCGGCGGAGTAACGTAAATGAGAAGCGTTACTCCGGAGTAAAGAAACTCCCATCTACCTGAATCTGGCCCTATGTTTATAATATACATTCCCTTGACGTTTACAGAGTCTGTCATTTAAAATTTTATATTAGGCTTTATAAGAATTTTCTATAGTTTATTATTTTATCTATCTTATATAAGCTTTATTAGATGCAAGGGATCTGGAATGGGGATGTCAGATTTTTCTTTGTTGTCTGATGAAGAGATTAAATCACTGACCAAAAATAACCTGCTGATCATTGGTCTGTATAGGTGTCCTGCACTTACCATGTTGACCACTAGATGTTCCAGCCATGTGTTCCCCGGGTCATTGATCAGGTTGCGCACACAGTGTGTGTGTGATCGATGTGAGTTGTTCCCTGGTGATAGGTCAGTGTGAGGCGGATGGGGCTCATTGTATCCAGGGCTCCTTGCGATTGGGAGTTTTAAGACCGCTGTGACAGGCCATTACTGTGGTCACATGATTCTAAAGCGGAGTTCCACCCATATTTATGTTCACAGCGCCGGCAGAAGCAATTACTCTGCTGCCATCTAGTGGCGGTAGATGTAATTGCGGTAATGCCGCCCAAGTAATGGGAACTGCGTTACTGTGAGGGGAAGAGTAATCAGGTAGATTACTCGTTACCCTCAAAAGGGGCTGCGTTAGGTAACTGCGTTTATTGTAACTCCGTTACTTACAACACTGCTCTCCACACTCCTCTCCTGTACATAGTGCTCCATGTCCTATCCTCCACACTCCTCTCCTGTACATAGTGACCACTATCATACCCTCCACACTCCTCTCCTATACAGAGCACCCACTGTCATACCCTCCACACTACTCTCCTGTACATAGTGCCCACTGTCGCACCCTCCACACTCCTCTCCTATACATAGTGCCCACTATCATACCTTCCCCATTTCTCTCCTGTACACACTGTCTGTAACGGTATGAACCGTGACAGACTGAGATATTCCTATGTCTAGGGTCACCTTATGTCCACTAGGGCCATAGGGTGACAAAGAATCATAATTCATATATTACATGAGATGGGACATTAATAATAATTCATATTGCAGGACTGGAATATTACAAAGTGGATGTCTTGAGATATCACAAGCTGTTGCCTATTCAATCTGGGCACATGACAAGTGACTCACAAGACATTGTGTAAAGGCTATTGAAGTCTCTTGAGGTGTTGGCTATTCATTGTGAAAGACACATTCTGTTGAAAAGGTGTTAACTGCAAGAAAGACTCTTTCATTGTGTGAAGCTCTCTGTTTACCCTATTGTGTTATTCTAAAGGTTAATTGAATTCTATGGATACAGGAATGTATTAATGCTCAGGTGTGATAGTATTTGGTTTTGATGTCATCCTCTCTGAGTTAACTCTATTGATGATGCGGTGCCGACATGTCTACATAATTAGCTTACCTGAATGGCTTTTAAGGTGATTGAAGCCCCCCATGGTGTGAAGGGGGGTGGAGATTACATTGTCCTGTGATTAACTGCATTATGCTTGAAACTGTATAAGAAGCTGAGAAAATATCAATAAATGGGTCATATCTTTGGAAGTAAGTACGGAGCTCTGTCTCGTCTTATTCTGGGAATTGATATGGATCGTGTATGCAATATTGTCGGAGTGTGTCAGATAAGCTTGTCGTGGCTGGATGGAAGGTCGTAAGCGGTGGTGACCGTTACACTGTCCACTGTCATACACTCCACACTCCTCTCCTGTACATACCGCCCCATCATACCCTCCACACTTCTCTCTGGTACATACTACCCTCTGTCATACCCCTACACTCCTCCTGTACATACTGCCCACTGTCATACCCTTCACACTCCTCTCCTGTACATACTGCCCACTGCCATACCCTCCACACTCCTCTCCTGTACATACTGCCCACTGTCATACCCTTCACACTCCTCTCCTGTACATACTGCCCATTGTCATACCCTTCACACACCTCTCCTGTACATACTGCCCACTGTCATACCATCCACACTCCTCTCCTGTACCTACTGCCCACTGTTAGACCCTCCACATTCCTCTCCTGTACATAGGGCCCACTGTCGCACCCTCCACACTCCTCTCCTGTACATAGTGTTTACTGTCATACCCTCCACACTCCTCTCCTATACATAGTGCCCACTATCATACCATCCACACTCCTCTCCTGTTCATACTGACCACTGTCATACCCTCCACACTCCTCTCCTATACATAGTGCCCACTATCATACCGTCCACACTCCTATACATAGTGCCTGCTGTCATACACTTCTCTCCTGTACATACTGCCCACTGTTAGACCCTCCACATTCTTCTCCTGTACATAGGGCCCACTGTCGCACCCTCCACACTCCTCTCCTGTACATACTGCTCACTGTCATACCCTCCACACTCCTCTCCTGTACATACTGCTCACTGTCATACCCTCCACACTCCTCTCCTGTACATACTGTTCACTGTCATACCCTCCACACTCCTCTCCTATACATAGTGCCCACTATCATACCGTCCACACTCCTCTCCTGTACATACTGACCACTGTCATACCCTCCACACTCCTCTCCTGTACATAGTGCCTGCTATCATACACTTCTCTCCTGTACATACTGCCCACTGTCGTACCCTCCACGCTTCTCTCCTGTACATACTGCCCACTGTCGTACCCTCCACGCTTCTCTCCTGTACATACTGCTCACTGTCATCCCCTCTACACTTCTCTCCTATACATAGTGCCCACTGCCATACCCTCCACACTCCTCTCCTGTACATTTGGCCTTTTGCTGTACCCTTTGCTCTCTTCTCATGTACATAGTGCCCAATGTTAGACCCTCCACATTCCTCTCCCTCACCTGCACATACTTCACACTTATATACCGTCCGTACTCCTCCCCTATGTCGCTTACCCGCAAAAACAGTTCTTTAAAATGATACTGAATACCCTCAATGTTACCAGCTCTAGAATGGACACACTTAGTTCAACTGAAGGAAATCTCAGTTCTCATATTTGTTCTGCCCCATTATTAGAACTTATTTAATTTTGTAATTACTACTGTGATGTACAGAGGAACATCGGGGATCTCAGCTACTCTAAATATAGCACTTGTGAAAAAAGTGTCCCTGAAAATATTTTTTTAAATGTTGGCAACTATGCACTTATGCACTGCCCAAGGGCCACTGGGTCAGTAGGGGGCCCCATGAGAGGTTTCTGGGATCCTGTGATATTAAAGCGGTAGTAAACTTTCCTAACACTACTACTTTTTAGAGGCCCTGGGGTAGGTTATGCCACAATGTACAAGTATGCACAGCACATTAGCACATTAGGGTACACTTACATTGTCAGACTGTGCCCTCCATTGCTGCGCTGTGATTCCCACGCATTTTTTTATTATTTATAAAAGGCCCCACCAAAATCCTCAGCACCAGGCCCATGATGTTCTTAATCTGGCCCTGTCAGTGTATGTAGGTCAGGTAGGTCACGGGCCAGGCAAAAAAAAAGCCTGCGTCACATACACCATTCCCCCCTCGGTTTCTGGCCTTGGACTTCGGGCTGAAGCCCCTGGTCATTTTGCCACCTAGCAACGCCCCTGCGCTAACAGTACATTTATTAAGTGGACGGCAGGTACAGGCATGATCTCACACATACTTCTGGGTTTGGGGGGAAACGTGTGTGTGCCCCCTGCTGACCCGTGCTGTGATTGGACACAACACAAGTTTGGTATAAGCAGCCTGCAGATTCCTGGAGGGGAACTTGAGGGCGGCCGTCATTTCTAAGCAAGTTGGATACAGTCCCACAAGATTCAGGAATTTGATTATTTTTCATTATAATTTGGCATAATTCCACTTCAATAGGCGTGTCTATATAATTACATATTTCCACACAATGTGAACCTGAATATTTATATTGTTATACAGGATTTGTGTAGCGCTACCCCATTCAGGAGCCGCTGGTTGTTTTTGGGATCGGCGTATTAAGTTACCCTCGGTGGCTTCTTTAGGGGTGATGGTAGTGAGTGCAGGCAATGAGCGAATGTCCAGTCAGCAATGGAGTTTTTCAAATCCTTTATTTCCAAGGCCCAACACGGCCAACATCAACATGAAGTGGGATAGGAAAGGTTGATGAAGCAGAAGAAGAACATTTGCAGTATCAGGCCCAGGATAGATAGGGAAAGCAAGCCTGCTTCCAATAATAGCACAGTCCGTCGCCACTCTAGCCAGAGTGGGTGAAGCGACTCCGGACAGACTCCTGCCACGAGCCTGGCAGCCGAAGTGTCACTTAGGTTTCTGGGAGGAACAGACCTCTGCCACAGGCCTGGCTCAGTGCTCTGCCACGGGCCTAGTACTTGGGTGAGCTAAATGGATTCTTGAGCAAATCCTGCCAGTAAGTTCAATCAGGGTCACCAGTTGACACTTTGAAGTGTATCTGTCAATCTCCCGGTCACCAGATCCTCTTATGGGTTCTCTGCTTATGGGTTCTCCTCAAGCCGATCCCCCACCGAACGGCATATCGCCTGGGATCCCTTTTAGTGTAGCTGGGGGCCCAGTAAGTCACTGGGGCCCCTTTCAGCATCCGCATGGAACTCCGCGTAGCATATGACCCCGGTCAGGTAGGCCATGTTGCCGGGGTCCTCTCGATGCGCACACCCTGAAGGTGGGTGCCGCACCTGGAACCCGTGAAGAACCAAAGAAAATGGCGTCCGCTATGCAGCATACCCTCCCTCAGCATGCCCCGCGAGGGAAAACTCCTCTAATTGGCTGCTGGCTCCGTCAGAACCCCTCTAGCACCACCTGCCGCCCATGGGTGTGAACATCACCCCTGGAGCACAGACTGGCCCACAGGACAGTTCTGAATGACAGCAGCCCAAATTTACACAATTATGAATGGGAGCAAAATAACTCTCCCATTCCCCACTAACTTTAACGTAGTGCCCATACTGAAAGTAGGGGGGCGCTACATTTGTAACATATTACACAACAATTTACAAATTAAAAAAAGACAATACAGTTACAATATAAATCAATACAAGAGAGTTCAGAGGGTCAATGCTTTTGTGAAAGCTTACAATCTGAAATGTAGGGCCAAAAGATCCAAAAGGAAATAACTGTGAGGGATCTGTTGAAGGAAAAAGTAAAAATACAGTTTATTTCTTATAGGTCAGGAAGATAGACTGAAGAGCAGGGGCAGCCCATCAATAAGGGGCGCAGGGGAGCTGGCCCCCTATACCATGCACCGATACCCTAACCTACATGCAGGGTGCCAAACACATTGATTTCAATGTTGTTGTTTTTTTAAAGCACATGATTAGAGCCTTGTGTGACAATAGCGAATTAATATTCACTATAGTCTTCCTGATTCTCCTCCCGGCCAATCAGGACAACCTGGCCAATTGGGTCTCAGGACTCACTTCCTGGGCGGCCAGGAGGAGAAGCAACACCTGTTTGGCTGAGAGGAGAAGCCACGGCCATTCTCCTGGAGAAACTGGAGTGAGGAGCAGAAGTCCTGCCCTGGATCCGCATTATCTGCCTCCTATGGTAAGGCCTGCGATCGCTGCCTTCCCGGCAGTGCCAGTGGGGGGTAGGTACAGGCGTGATCACATACATGTATGTGACAACCCTTCTTCTGGGTTTAGGGGGACCCCTGCTGACCCGTGCTGTGATTGGAGACAGCGCAAGTTTGGTATAAGCGGCCTGTGTATTCCTGAAGGGAAATTTGAGGGGGGTACTCATGTCTGTACACTAAGAAAGTTGGATACAGTCCCACAAGATTCAGGAATTCGATTATTTTTCATAATAATTTGGCATAATTCTACTTCAATAGGTGTGTCTATATAAATACATGTAGTGCCTGTGTACTTTTAGGTACAGGTGCTTTTTGAAATTTAAGGGATGATCAGAGTGTAAGTGACTCTGATCTCGGTTCTAATTTGTTTTATAGGGTCTCTGTTTCAGCTTGGCTGTGCTGTGGGCTCATTCTGTCGTACCTGGGATGTTGTTCCACCCCGAGGCGACAGGTGGCAGCAGTGGAGTCAGGATTTGGGTGCTTTTCCCAGCAGCCTAATAGGAGGGAGGTTTCCTCACTGGGCATGCTGGGAGAGGGTACTTATGGGACAGACGCCATTTTAGGTGGGTCTCTCTGTGTTCTCCTCTCTAGGTTGACCGCATCACCGCACCCCTAGCGTTATGGCCTACCTGGCCAGGGCGTGGGTGCTACGAAGTGTTCCTGGAACATCCAAGCAGGATGGGAATCCAGTGATCGTCTGGGTTCTCACTTCTGAAGATCCCAAGAGAGTTTAGCTGTTCGGTGAGGAGTCTAGTTGAGGAGCGCCAATGAGAGGCTGGCGGTCCAACAGTATTGAGAGGAACCACCGGGGATCAAGGTACTGGACACTGAAGGATTGACTCCTCTCTGTCGGTACCTGGGCGACGTTGAGAAGAAGGTTCAGGCAAAATTTTACTTAGGAGTGGCTCCTCCATATCTGCAATCAGAGAAAGCCTGTGGCAGAGGCGCTTCCATGATGCTCATTAAGAAGAGTCTGTGAGAGAGACATCCTTCTAGGTTCCAAGTGATACTGTGGCTGCCAGGTCTGTGAGAGAGACATCCTTCTAGGTTCCAAGTGATACTGTGGCTGCCAGGTCTGTGAGAGAGACCTGTTCAGGTACGCTATACCCACTCAGGCTGGAGTGGCGAAAGAAATCTAAGTGTTGTCGGAAGTAGGACTGTTTATAATGCTTAAGGCCTGAATCTGCTGTTCTCCTTCCACCCTTCATCTATCCTTCTCCATCACCTGTTAACCGTTTTTACCCGGCTGGGTAATAAAGAGCACATATATGTAGCACTACCCCCGAAGGAGCTGCTGGTTAAGATGGGATGGCGTTCTATCTCGTGGCTCTGGTGAAGTGTCTAGGGTCAACGATGAATGCAATAGCAGTAAAGGAATGTCCGCAATTAGGAAGTCTCTTTATATGTGCTCTCTATTACCCAGCCGGGTAAAAACAGGTAACAGGCGATGGAAATGGATAGGTAAAGGTTGGAGGGGGAATAGCAGATTCAGGCCTTGGATAGGGAAAAAGTCCTGTCTCCGTGAATAATATGCTTTTCTTATCACTCCAGCCTGAGTGGGTATAGTGTACCTGGACAGGTCTCTCTCACCGACCTGGCAGCCAGAGTACCACTCGGAACTTGAAAGGAGGTCTCTCTCACAGACAGTTTCAGGGTGAACTTCAGCAAAGCGCCTCTGCCGCAGGCCTTCCCTGACTGCGGTTTCGGAGGTGCTCCTCCTTGGTAAAGTTTGACCTGAATCCTTCTGTTAACGTTGCCCAGGTACCGACTGAGAGAGGAGTCAGTCCCTCTGTGTCCAGTACCTCGATCCCCGGTGGTTCATCTCAATACTGTTGGACCGCCAGCCTCTCAATGGCGCTCCTCAACTGGACCTCCCCACTGAACAGCTAAACTCACTTGGGATCTTCAAAGTGGGAACTCAGTCGATCACTGAGTCCCCATCCTGTGTGAGTGTCCCAGGCCCGAATGGCCCAGGATCCAGGAACAACGTGTAGCACCCACGCCCCGGCCAGGTAGGCCATAACGCTCAGGGCGCGGTGATGTAGTCACCCTAAATGTGGGTGCCACACTCCAGAAACCAAGCCCATAAGTACCCTCTCCCAGCATGCCCAGCGAGGCTCAGGCCTCCCGATTGGCTGCTGGGAAAAGCAATCAAGTCCCGACTCCACTGCTGCCACCTGTCGACTCGGGGTGGAACCACACCCCGGGTACGACAGAATGAGCCCACAGCACAGCCAAGCTGAGACAGAGAGCATTACCTTAATCAGAATTAAGATCAGAGTCACATACACTCTGATCATTCCCATTAAATTTCACTAGCACCCGTACTTGGAAGTACATGGGCGCTACACACTCCCCCCACTTGAATAGACATTGTCCCCAGTGTCTTAGTAAAGGCATTCAAGCCTGAATGCCTGACCTGAATCTGCATAACAGCAAAGAAGAGGGAAAAAAATAGGAAAGATAAAACTTTAGGAATATAAAACATTATGTTGTACAAAATTCACAGTGATGCATTACAAAACTATACAGTTCTTTTTACGTCAGCGTATCTAGAGATACGCCGCGTAAATACTAAGAATAGCCGGCGTATCTTTTTTTGGTATTCAGAAAAGAAGATACGCCGGAATTCTGCTAATATACGTGTGGCGTAAGTCTGTTACACCGTCGTATATTAGTTGCAGTTTTACGCTGGCCGCTAGGTGGCACTTCCGTAGTTTTACGCATCGAATATGCAAATTAGGGATTTGCGGTGATTCCCGAACGTACTTGCGGCCGGGCGTCGTAGTTTACGTCGTTTGCGTAAGGCTTCTTCCTGTGTAAAGTTACCCCTGCTATAGGAGGCGTAGCCAATGTTAAGTATGGACATCCTGACAGCGTCGAATTGTACGTCGGTTACGTAGTTTGCGTAAATCGTTCGGGAATGGGGCTCGACGTAAGTTACATTAACGTCGTTTACATTGACAAATAGCGACGTGATTTGACGCATGCGCACCACTGGGATTCGTCCATGGACGGCGCATGCGCCGTTCAGAAAGGACGTCATGAGCGTGGGGTCATGATTCATTTACGTGAATCACGCCCCCATCCTCAACATTTGAATTGCACGGCCTTACGCCGGGCACTTTACGCGACGCCGCCGCAACTTATGGAGCAAGTGCTTTCTGAATAAGGCACTTGCCCATAGTATTTGCGGAGGCTACGCCGCAGGAAAGATACATATTTGTATCTGAATCCGGCCCTTCATTTTTTAGAACCCGAAAAATGGTTGTGTGTACGCGGCATTAGTCTATAGGCTGAACCCTTCTGTGTCTGATAGTAAATTCAGCTCTACACACAAATAACAACAAAACTTTTTTTATTCAAGGATCAACATTGAAAATACAAGGAGACGTATCGGATGTATATTGGAGTTCCTGGGACACCGTGGTAGGAGGAAGGGATTGGAGAGAACTATAGAGAGGGGAGAAGATGATGATGATGATTACAGGACAGAGTTGGATACAGAAGGATCCCCGGGAATATCACCCACTGCGTCGTCTCATATACAGTTTAGCAATCCCCAAGTTTATCGCCTTTTTTCTTATTCAGCTTGTAAGACTTCAACTCTGTCTTCTCATTTGCAACAGGCAGAGGGTCATACACATGAAGGTGAACATAAGTGTTATTTCCAATGTAAACCTGAAAAAGATTAGAAAAAAGTTCAGATTAAATAAATGACACCATTAATCTTGTATTTTCGTTAAAATTCTAAAAATAATATTCTTAAAGCAAAGTTCCACCCACTTAAAAGTCAACAATTACAAAAAGTGTATCTGCTGACTTTTAATAATTAGCCACTTTAGCCCCCGGACCATATTGCTGTCCAAAGACCAGAGCACTTTTTGTGATTCGGCACTGCGTCGCTTTAACTGACAATTGCGCGGTCGTGCGACGTTGCTCCCAAACAAAATTGGCGTCCTTTTTTTTCCCCCACAAATAGAGCTTTCTTTTGGTGGTATTTGATCATCTCTGCAGTTTTTATTTGTTGCGCTATAAACAAAAATAGAGCGACAATTTTGGAAAAAAAACAATGGCCCAGATTCAGAGAGAATTAGATTCTCGTAGCGTATCAGAAATACACTACGCCGCCGTTTTTTACCTGGCTCTACGTGGAATCCAGGTAGATTTTGTCCAGTAAACGACGGCGGCGTAGTGTATTTCTCCCGTCGCAATCCATCTGCGCGAGTAGGGGGCGTGAAGCATTTAAAATAGGCGCGTTCCCGTGGCGATCGAACTGCGCATGCTCCGTTCGCAAATTTCCCGCCGTGCATTGTGTGAAAACACGTCGTCACGTCGTAGTAGCGTCGTTTACGTACATTCCTAATCCCGAACGAGTTACGTTAAAAAAAAATATATATTTTCAAATCGACGCGGGAACGACGGCCATACTTTACATGGGTTACGCACTGTTAGACCAGCAAAAAGCTCCTCTAACATTACGTAGCCAAAAAATGACGTAGGCGATTGCGAGGGACACTTGTACCTTCGTGGATCGCCGTAAAAACTAATTTGCATATCCCGACGCATTAAAACGACGCGAACTCCTCCCAGCGGCCGCAAAAAATATCGCGGCATAGATCCGAAGGCTTACGAAGACGTAAGCCTCTCGGATCGAAGCCCGAAGCCGCCGTATCATGGTTTGAGGATTCAAACTAGTGATACGGCGCGCAAAATTTGAAATTACTCCTGTCTAACACCAGTTAGACAGGCGTAATCGCTCTATGAATCTGGGCCAATATTTATTACATTTTGCTCTAATAAATATCCCCCAAAAATATATAAAAAAAATATTTTTATTCCTCAGTTTAGGCCGATACGTATTCTTCTACATATTTTTTGTTAAAAAAAAACGCAATAAGCGTTTATTGATTGGTTTGCGCAAAAGTTATAGCGTTTACAAAATAGGGAGATGTTTTATGGCATTTTTATTAACCACTTAAGCCCCGGACCAATACGCTGCTAAATGCCCAGAGGCGTTTTTGCGATTCGGCACTGCGTCGCTTTAACAGACAATTGCGCGGACGTGTGACGTGGCTACCAAACAAAATTTGCGTCCTTTTCTTCCCACAAATAGAGCTTTCTTTTGGTGGTATTTGATCACCTCTGCGATTTTTATTTTTTGCGCTATGAACAAAAATAGAGCGACATTTTTGAAAAAAAATCAATATTTTTTACTTTTTGTTATAAGAAAAATTAAATAAACTAAATTTTAGTCAAACATTTAGGCCAAAATGTATTCAGCCACATGTCTTTAGTAAAAAAAAAATCGCAATAAAAAAAAATTAGTTACCTAGCGGCAACAGCGAGACTAATACAGCGATCAGAAAAATGATCGCTTAGTGATGCTGGCAATAGGGAGTGAAAGGGTTAACTAGGGCGGTGATCAAGGGGTTAAAACTTTATTAGGGGGGGTACGGGGCTACCCTGAACCTAACAATAACTGCCTGTTACACTGACACTAACTGCAGTGATCAGTAATATATGATCACTGCTATTAGTGACAGTGTGACAGGGGGGTGGGGGGGGGCGATCTGAAGGGGTTAAATGTGCCTGCGTGTGCTGGTGTCAGTGTAGTGTTGGTGCAGACTCACTGTCACTGTTCGCTCCTCTCAGCGGTTTGAAAATACCGCTGAGAGGAGCGCTGCTTCACTTCCTCTGCCATTGTTTACATTTTTCTGGCAGAGGAAGTGACACGGCGCGGGCTCCCGTGATTGGCCGGGAGCGATCACGAGGGGTGGACAGAAACGAACCGCCCCCCCGTGATCCCGGACCTCGCAGGGAGGTAAGCCGCCTGCCGCACGCAGCGGAGGGGGTCCCAATCGGACCCCCGACCCGCTAGTAGGCAGGGACGTATATACACGCCCATCTGCCTGTCCGTGCCATTCTGCGGACGTAAATGTGCGTGCGGCGGGCGTTAAGCGGTTAATATTTTTTTTTTACTAGTATTGGCGGCGATCAGCATTTTTTTCAGTACTGCGACATTATGGCGGACACCTCGGACACTTTTGACACATTTTTGGGGCCATTGGCATTTTTATAGCGATCAATGCTATAAAAATGCATTGTATTACTATAAAAATGCCATTGGCAGTGAAGGGGTTAACACTAGGGGGCGGGGAAGGGGTTAAGTGTGTTCCTGGGTGTGTTCTAACTGTATGGGGGGTGGAGTCACTAGGGGAAATTACTGATCTTCTGTTCATACATTGTATGATCAGGAGATCAGCGTTTCCCCCCGCTGACAGGACCGAGAGCTTTGTGTTTACACACAATGAAGGCGGGCGGTCGGCTAGTAGTTAGACACGCCCCTGTCCCAGGGTCCAGCGACGAAGCCCCGCTCCTCTCTCTTCTAACTGTGGGCGCATACAGCCAAGACAGCTGATTGGAGGGAAGGCGCACACACCCCCTCTCCTTATAGGTGGAGACTTTCAGAGCTGATCGTTGAATAGTTCAGGGCTCTGCTAATCTATTTATAACACCCTCCCCAACACAAAACTCCGGCTGCTTTTTATCATATGTGATAGAGAAGTTGTCAGCAGTTATCAGGCTGATAAGAGAAGAACAGAGCAGCTAGGGGACATAGTGCTTTGGAGGGAGATAACAAAACACTACAGATATTATACAGGTATGTGCTCAGCTCTGGTTTACATCCACTTTAAGATACATTAGGCATCTTGTATGATTTTGTCATGCAACAATTGAACATTTTAACCGCTTGCCGACCAGCCGCCGCAGTTATACAGCGGCAGGTCGGCTCTCCTGGGCGAGAGCCCGTCATACTACGTCGGGAACTTCTGACGCCACTAGGGGGCGCGTGCGTGCCGCCGCAGCCCGCGCGCACGCCCCCTGCTCGCCCCCGAAGTCCCGCACGCGTGCCCGGCGGGCACGATCGCCGCCGGGCACACGCGATCGCTCGTTACAGAGCGGGGAACGGGAGCTTTGTGTGTAAACACATACCTCCCGGTCCTCTCAGCGGGGGAAATGCTGATCTTCTGTTCATACAATGTATGAACAGAAGATCAGTGATTTCCCCTAGTGAGTCCACCCCCCCATACAGTTAGAACACACCCAGGAACACACCTAACCCCTTCCCCGCCCCCTAGTGTTAACCCCTTCACTGCCAATGGCATTTTTATAGTAATACAATGCATTTTTATAGCATTGATCGCTATAAAAATGCCAATGGTCCCAAAAATGTGTCAAAAGTGTCCGAAGTGTCCGCCATAAGGTCGCAGTACCGAAAAAAACGCTGATCGCCGCCATTACTAGTAAAAAAAAAAAAAATGACATAAAACTACCCCCTATTTCGTAAACTCTATAAGTTTTGCGCAAACCAATCAATAAACGCTTATTGCTATTTTTTTTTACGAAAAATATGTAGAAGAATACGTATCGGCCTACACTGAGGAAAAAATATGTTTTTTTATGTATTTTTGGGGGATATTTATTACAGAAAAAAGTAAAAAATATTGCATTTTTTTCAAAATTGTCGCTCTATTTTTGTTTATAGCGCAAAAAATAAAAACCGCAGAGATGATCAAATACCACCAAAAGAAAGCTCTATTTGTGGGAAAAAAAGGACGCCAATTTTGTTTGGGAGCCACGTCGCACGACCGCACAATTGTCAGTTAAAGCGACGCAGTGCCGAATCACAAAAAGTGCTCTGGTCGTTGGGCAGCAATATGGTCCGGGGCTGAAGTGGTTAATGTTTGTAATAAAGCTTTGTTAAGTCTTTTATGTATATGTATGAAGAGTTCTATATCCATATTTTCCTGGGGTATTTATTTAAAATCTCTATTTTCTTTACTTATTTTTGGTTTGGCTAAAATTTGGGTTGCTAAAGTATCACAGATAATATCCAGAGTAACCTCCAAAACTTTGCGCTGAAGTCTTCAGATAAAACCAACATTACCTCCATCCAGTAATTGGTGCCAGCAACAACCTGGGTAGTGACACTGTGTACCTTAAATTTACTGGGGTGTGTCTTTGACTTTGTCACAAACTGATCTCTAACCTGAAAGTAAAAAACAAACTGTGTTAGCTTCAGGAGACAATAACCAACATGTAACTTGTAGAAAGATTGGGTTAAACATTGTGGATAAAAAGAAAAAAAAAGAGAAGTAAGAGAGAAAAAGAGAAAAAAAAATGGAGGCCGGGGTGTCGGGCTGGTTCAAGAGAATCTGAAGAGTTAAGCCTCGTACACACGATCTGTTTTCTCGGCAAGAACCAGCAAGAAAACTGCTTGCAAAGCTTAAGTAAAGTGCCGGGTAAACCGTGCGTGTGTACGAGGCTTTCAGATTTCTCGTCAGGAAATCTGCCCAGAATCTCAACGAGAAAAATAGAGATACTGCTCTCTATTTTCTCACCGAGATTCTTGTCGGCTTGTTTCCGGGCGAGGAACCCGAGAGTGTGTCTACTTACCTGTTGCCGTGGAAACCCGCGCATGCTCAAAATGACTTTGATGCATGTGCGATAGCTTCCACGGCATAGGTAGGGTGAACCAAAATGGCGGCGACGGCATCGAATGCGACGAGCGCATGCTCACCACGTTCTTTAATTAAAGGAATTGTTAATTTGGTGTGTGTGTATTTACATTTAACTCTTTATGTGAATGGATAAGGGGTACTAATATTACCCCTGTACTCATTCCCCTGGAAGGGGGCTTCCATATTCCACCATAAGCCCCCCATATTACCCCAACCTCTTTTTTTTTTGGGGGGGGGGCATCGGAGATAGGGAAGAGACATCGGTCCTCTTAATATTAGGGCAAGGGTACTTTTCAATGAGGGGAGGCTTTGCCAGTCCCTCGGACACCCCCCCCCCCCCCAATGTTGAAAGGCATCTGGCCGGGTTTGGTACAGGAAGAGGGGCGCATGCTCACGGCCCTCCCTTTACTGGCCACTTAGGCTGCATGCCTGAGTGGAATATGTTTGAAATTTTAAGGGGAAATCCAAGGGGGATGTATTTGGTGGCATACTTGGACCGACAACATCATTGTCTTTCAAAAATCAAAGAAAAATAGGATTCCCATGTGTAGTTATAGCCCTGAATATAGGGGAGGTGTAATCAAAATGTATAATAAACAATGATACAAAACATCAAAACAGATGATGCTACAAACCCAACTGAGCTAACTACATAATTTATTGCATCAGAAAGCTATACAAAATGTTGCTGGCACAAAAAAACAGAACCCCCACAATCCCCAAAGCCTCCCAAGAACATCCTAAATACCTCACCCTGTATGGGACAGAAATGCACCACCCCTCATAACAAGCGAGGGGTTGGGATCTGAGCAGGGAGCTGAGCCCACCCTCTCCAATACAAACACCCCCCTTAAAAATGGCTCTAAACCAACCAATCAGAGTTCCACAAGACCCATAATTGTCTTTGGCAGAACCCTTGAAGGGCACTTGGAGAAGGTCTCTTCATCCTGTACCCGGAGGAGGGCAGGGAACAGCATACTGTAGCGCACCCCCTTGACACGCAGGGCCTGCTTCACCGCATCAAAGGACTTACGGCGCTTTTGGGTGTCAATCGAGAAGTCCAGAAAAAACATCAATCGCACAGCCTGTGGTGGATGTCATCTATCTTGCGGGCATCCCTCAGGATTTGGTCTCGGTCCCTAAAATTGAGCAACTGAAAAATGAAGGTACGAGGCGGAGCTCCCGGAGGGACGGTGACATCCTGTGTGCCCGAACCACAGCAAAGAAGTATGAGAAGGCTGCCTGGGGGAAGAGCTTGCGGAGCAGCCACTCCGTGTATGCAGATGGATCTGAGCCCACAGGCAGACCAATAATCCGGAAGTTGTTTCGACGGTTGCAGTTCTCCGTGTCCTCCGCTCTTGATTCATCTGGTGGGTATGCAGGGAGTCCGAGTGATCTCGGACAGTGTCCTCCGTATCTCCCACCCTCCACTCAACCTCAGTGACACACTGGCAGACCTTTTCAAAAACCTGTCTAATGAGGCCAATCTCCTACTGCACTATATCGATCTTTGTAGTGAGGGAGGATAAAGTAGATTGGCAGCCCGTGATAGCCTGCAAGAGGGCTGCGAAGTTGCTTTGCTCTGTGAGAGCAGACTGCGTGTCCGTGTCACCATGCTGCTGACAGCTGCCACGTGTGAAGAAGCACTGCGAGTAGGAGTATTCCCGAGATAACTGGAATCAGTGCCAGGACAAGGCAATCTAGAGCCCATGGTGAAAATTGTACCCCTCCGATATATGAGAATTATGTGTCAGGAACCCCCCCCCCCCCAAAAATTAAATAAAAATTGAGCGCCACTCTGCATGCTTAGCTTAAATCCTCTCATAACACATATGCTCCCAGCACAATCCCCACCCCCCCAAAAAAAACAATTCCCTCTTACTAACACAAATCCTCTATGCCTCAAATTTCCTCTCCAAGCACAAATCCTCTCCCCCCCACTCTAAATCCCCCTTTCAGCACAAATTCTCCTCCCTTAATCCCCCATCCTAGCACCCCCCCCCCCCAATTTCTCCACCTAGCACAAATACCTCACAATCATCCCTTTCCCAATTTCCCCACCTAGAACAATTCTTGCCACCCCCCCCTCTCCCAAATCCCCCCCAACACAAATTCCCTGCCCCAATCTTCTTATGGTGCCCCCAAACCTCACATAATATCAAAGTGCCCGGGGCAGCCCCCCTTATGCCAAGGGCAGCCGTCCCTCTTGCCCAGACCTTGTCCTGGCCCTGGGTGGAATGCAAATGTCTCTCTACTGGCCAATCTACACATTTGTATATTTAATAAAGTTTCAGAAATATATAACAGCAAACGTTCAGAGATGTAGAAGTTATATTCAAAATGAAACATTACGCAAAACACAAAATTCATGGTCATGTCAAATACATTGTGGTCTCCATTTACATTTTAGGGATCCAGGGGTCTCAAGAAGCTTTTTTAAATAAAAGGCACTTCTGTGTGCCATTTACATCGGCAGTTAGGGTTGTCCCGATACTAGTATCAGTATCAGTACCGATACCGAGTATTTTCCCGAGTACTTGTAGGTTTCAAAGTCTGGCTTTCAGCTGCTTTAGTGAAATCAGTGGTGATCAGTGCTTGTAACTCTCCCACATGCAATCACCATTGACTGTCCCCGCATCCTCCTCCAGTCCCCCTCCGTTTTGCTGTCCCCCTCTGTGTCCCCCTTCAAGCTGATCCATGTCCCCTTTCATGCTGCTCCGTGTCCCCCTCCGCGCTGCTCCGTGTCCCCCTCTCTTCTCCCCGTGTCCCCCTCTCTTCTTTTCCGTGTTCCCCTCTTTTCTTCTCTGTGTCCCCCTCTGTGCTGCTGTCCTCCTCTCTTCTCCCCCTCCGTGATGCTGTTCCCCTCTCCCATACTGCTTTCCCCCTTTCTTCTCCCCCTCCGCGCTGCTTTCCCTCTTTCTTCTCCCCCTCCGTGCTGCTTTCCCCCTTCGTGCTGCTGTCCCCCTCGATCTGTCAGGATGGAGAGTGGAGGTAGGAACTGGTAAATTCGGCTCCTACCTGTTCCGAATGTACAAACTGTGTTTACAATGTTTCAGTTTATGAATAGAGAGGAGCCATTGTCTTCTCTCTATTCATTTTCAGTGCAGCTGAGGCTGCTGAGAAAGGGACTGGGGAATCTGTGTCCCCTGATATCTCCCCAAAGCCCCCCCAACAGGGCTGATAAAAAAAAAAAGAATTGCAATAAATAATAAAAAAAATATTGTAAAAAAAAAAAAAAAACACACACTGACAATGTCCATGACCCCCCCCCCCCCCCATAAAAAAATAAAACATTGTAAATACATAAATAAAATAGAATAAAAAAATAGTCAAAAAAATTAAATACTGACACATGTGCCACGGTCACATGAGATTAAAAAAAAGTATCGGTAATCGGTATTGGCGAGTACTTGAAAAAAAGTATCGGTACTTGTAGTGGTATCGGGACATCCCTATCGGCAGTCATTGCTAATTCTATTGTTTCTTCAATTGTAAATTTTAGGTGAGCTTATGGGATTAATTCAAAATCTCTAGTCAATAAAAAATACATTATAGTTCCCCCCAGTATTGCCCCCCCCCCCCCCTCCCGAGTGTTTACCTTGTCAGCGACAGCTTGATCTTCAGCAGTGGCTGGCCTTGGTTTACTACAGCCTCCTAGTACACTCATTATTGTACAGACTAAGCACATCAGACAATACACGGGCTCATATACAGTATAATATGTGAGGGCTATACCATTCCACAGAGAGGACAGGGGTGTCTAGCAATGAAGATAATAATTTGGCATAATTCGACTTTAATAGGTGTGTCTATATAAAAACATATTTGCACACAATGTAAACCTGAATTTTTATATTGTAATAAAGGATTTGTATGGCGCCAACAGATTACACAACAATTTACAAATCAAAGCAAGATGCATAGGCGTGTGCTCAGGGTGTGCCAGGTGTGCCCAGGCACACCCTAATTACCCTGTGCAGCACAGATTCCCCCTACTTCCCTTCCCCTATCTCCCACAGCGCCGCCGGCTTCCCTCCTCTCCTTTCCCGCTGGCTGTTGCTGCGGAAATGTTTTAGGATGAGTGGGTGAAGGGGACGGTAAATATGTAATTTACCGGCCCCTTCCCTTTCTGATGGAACATTGTGGCGTTATCGGTAATACGTGTTTGAGCTTTGGGGTGCACACCCTAATGCAATAGGCTGCGCACACCTATGCCAAGACAGTACAGTTACAATATTAATCAATACAAGAGAGTTTAGAGGGTCCTTGCTTGTGAAAGCTTACAATCTAAAATGTTGGGCCAAATGATCCAAAAGGTAATAACTGTGAGGGATTTGCTGATGGAAAAAGTAAAAGTATAGTTTATTTGTTATACAGGGATAGACTGAAGAGCAATGGCGGCTCGTCAGCCAAGTGAGGCCAAGTAATGCCAGCTCACCGTGTCCCATAGCAGGTCCCGACTTCTGAAGCCTGTGCAACGCCTATGATGGACATCCTACTGGTCCAATGCCGCGACCGCGGGATGTGTGACATCCATTATAGGCACTGAAGGCTCCAGAAGGCGGGAATTACAATGCGGCCACTGCGCCACATCCCCGGCGCTCAGGTGGCCGGCTCTCCTCCAGGCTCCTTAGCTCTCCTACCCTTCAGTCTCCTCGGCTCTCCTACTCTCCACTCTTCCAGGCTCCTCGGCTCTCCTCCCCTCCAGGCTCCTCGGCTCTCCTACTCTCCACTCTTCCAGGCTCCTCGGCTCTCCTCCCCTCCAGGCTCCTCGGCTCTCCTGACAGAATGACTGACTGCCTGGCTTGCCCGTTTCTGCTGTGACACCGCTGAGTGTAATGTGTATGTAAATGTCAGTTTAGGTAGGTCAGTGTATATAGGTCACTACCGTCAGTGTAGATAGTTCAGTGTATATCAGGTAGGTCAGTGTATATAGGTCACTACCGTCAGTGTAGGTAGGTCAGTGTATGTCAGGTAGGTTGGTCAGTGTATATAGGTCACTACTGTCAGTGTAGGTAGGTCAGTGTATGTAGGTCACTACTGTCAATGTATGTAGGTCAGTGTATGTAGTAGGGTTGTCCCGATACCACTTTTAGGACCGAGTACAAGTACCGATACTTTTTTTCAAGTAGTCGCCGATACCGAATACTGATACTTTTTTTAAATGTGTCCCCAAATGCAGCCATGTCCCCCACATATGCAGCCATGTATGTCCCCCACATATTGCAGCCATGTATGTCCCCCACATATTGCAGCCATGTATGTCCCCCACATATTGCAGCCATGTATGTCCCCCACATATTGCAGCCATGTATGTCCCCCACATATGCAGCCATGTATGTCCCCCACATATTGCAGCCATGTATGTCCCCCACATATTGCAGCCATGTATGTCCCCCACATATTGCAGCCATGTATGTCCCCCACATATTGCAGCCATGTATGTCCCCCACATATGCAGCCATGTATGTCCCCCACATATTGCAGCCATGTATGTCCCCCACATATTGCAGCCATGTATGTCCCCCACATATGCAGCCATGTATGTCCCCCACATATTGCAGCCATGTATGTCCCCCACATTATGCAGCCATGTATGTCCCCCACATATTGCAGCCATGTATGTCCCCCACATATGTAGCCATGTATGTCCCCCACATATTGCAGCCATGTATGTCCCCCACATTTCTAAGCAAGTTGTATACAGTCCCACAAGATTCAGGAATTTGATTATTTTTCATAATAATTTGGCATAATTCCACTTCAATAGGTGTGTCTATATAATTACGTATTTCCCCACAATGTGAACCTGAATGTTTATATTGTTATACAGGATTTGTAACACCTTACACAACAATTTACAAATTAAAACAAGACAGTACAGTAACAATATAAATCAATGCAAGAGAGTTCAGAGGGTCAATGCTTTTGTGAAAGCTTACAATCCTACGCCAAATGATCCAAAAGGTAATAACTGTGAGGGATTTGCTGGTGGAAAAAGTAAAAATACAGGGGTAGATTCATGTAGATCAGTGGATCTTTTGATCCGCGTGATCTATCTGTTTTACGATCCGCCTGCGCCAGTTTTTGAGGCAAGTGCTGTATTCAGAAAGCACTTGCCTCGTAAGTAGCCCTGGCGGATCGTAAATCCCCCGGCGGAATGCAAATTCCGCGGCTAGGGGGAGTTTACTATTTAAATTGCGTGCGTCCCCGCGCCGATCGTACTGCGCATGCGCCACCGGCTAAATTTCCCAGCGTGCATTGCTTTAAATGACGTCGCTAGGACGTCATTGTGTTCGTCGTTAACGCTATTAACGTATGGCCGTATTCCCGGACGACTTACGTAAACGGCGTAAAAAATTCAAAATTCGACGCGGGAACGACGGCCATACTTAACATAGGATCCGCCGCACTTACCCCGCATATAGCAGGGATAACAATCCGACGGAAAAAGGCGAACGCAAACGACGTAAAGAAAAAAAGTTGCCCGGGCATTCGATTCTGAATCGGCGTTTCTGCTCATTTGCATATTCGGCGCGAAGAAGAATGGAAGCGCCACCTAGCGGACGGCGGGAGAATGCAGCCTAAGAATCGACAGTGTAACTCAGTTACACCAGTCGGCTCTAAGGGAGATCTATGCGGAACCTGATTCGAGGAATCAGCCGCATAGATCCGAGCGTCGGATCTCACAGATCCGACGGTGTATCAGTAGATACACCGTCGGATCTCTACATGAATCTACCCCACAGTTTATTTCTTATAAGTGGATAGATTGAAGAGCAATGGCGGCCCATCAATAAGGGGTGCAGGGGAGCTGCCCCCCTAATCCATGCACTGAGCCCCTAATTTACATGCAGGGTTCCAGACACATTGATTTCAGTGTTTTTTTTTTAAAGTACATGATTAGAGCCTGAGGCCCTAATGGGCTTCAAAAAAACGTGGGCTCGGGTGCAGTGTACTGCACCCTGAGCCGACCCACTTGTGTGACAATAGCGAATTAATATTTGCTATTGTCTTCCTGATTCTCCTCCTGGCCATTTAGGAAGTGGGTCCCAAAACCCGATTGGTCAGGGAGTCTAGGACTCCCTGGCCAATTGGGTCTCAGGACCCACTTCCTGTTCGGCCAGGAGGAGAAGCAACACCTGTTCGTCCGGGAGGAAAAGCCCGGGTTCTTCTCCTGGAGAAACTGGAGTGAGGAGCCAAAGTCCTGCCCTGGATCCGCCTTACGGTAAGGCCTGGGATCGCTGCCTTCCCGTCCCCCCCTAAAAAAAATATTGTATATTGAGAGCCAGCTACCACTGCTGAAGAGATGAGTATCCAGGGATCACCTAAAGGTGGAGATAGACAGACCGATTGGGGTAGGGAGTTTTTAGAGGATGGGAGAGGTTCTGGAGAAGTCCTGGAGATGAGCATAGAGAGCAGGAGGTCTTGGTGGAGAACCAAGAGATTGGCTTGGATGACATTTAGAGATGAGATGAGGTTGGTGTTGATGTGCTGCTTCTGTCCCACTTGTAGCAGAGTTAGCTTGTACTAAAGCTGGGCATGGTTCATAGTATCCCTTTGTAGCTCAGCCGATCATTTGCGACTGCGCTAAGAATCTTTAGGAGGAAGATGCACTATATTACCACAAGTATTCGGACGCCGGCCTTTACATACACATGAACTTTATTGGCATCCCAGTCTTAGTCCGTAGGGTTCAATATTGAGTTGGCAATTTTATTTTATTTTTTTGAGAATCTTGCAAACAAGAAATACATTCCAACTTTTTTTTTTTTATACAAAAATACAAAAAATAAATATTATAGATTTTTTTTTATGCATAACATATTATATACATAATAAAGGCTTACTTCAACCAATAATACATGAACACATCACTAAATAAAGCAGACATCTTCAAAAATTCTTCACATCTCTACACTCAAATTGAATATCATTCAGACCAAGAAACAGATTATCATGTGTATGTAGCCTTTCTTCAAAAATGGTATCCTTGAAAATCTAAGGAGTGTCCAGAGAGAAACCAGGGAAAGAACCCAACACCCAGAGATCAACAAATAGCAGCTACAGGCCTGATATTCCTCCACGCCTTTATCCAGACCCTTTGCTGCCATCTGTCTTTCTCGAGACCCCAAATTTTCCCTACTTCACCAAGAATCTCACACACCACCACCGGAACAGGAAGGACTTTCTGCCGAAAGGGATACCTGACACCGTGCATTCCAGGTGTAATATCGGACTACTAAGCTGACTAGAAAAAGAGTGTCCAAATCAAATCCCTTGCGATTCTGCAATGCTCCATACACCCACTCAGCATAAGACATGCTAGACAAGAAAGGAATATTCAGAGCCCTCCCCACCTTTTTATAGACTTCTATATTGAAAGGGCACTGAAGCAAGAAGTGGTCCATGGTTTCCACTTCACCCTGACACTCCGCTCTTGGACAACCACGATTGTCCAAAGAGCGGCACTTCACGTTCCCCCTCACATAGAGCCTACTGTGGAAAGTGAGCCAGGCCTGGTCCCCAAAATTTCAAGGGAATTCTGCTCAGAATTTATTAAACGTAAACCCTCCCTCATAATATGACCTGGGCAATCTCTTAAGGCAAGTGGCGAATGAAAGACAGTACCCACGATCCTCTCACCCAGGAGTCTCCTAGGGAGGGACCTGATATCCTCTGCTGTCACATGCCACCGTTTAAGAATTTTCAGGCACGGGGCAACATAAGGCGGGAGCTTACCATGCTTGATCCTTAGGCTTTTCACTGGCCCGCCATTCTCCTAACAGCCCAGAAAAGGTCTAAACCAGATCTGGAAAATACCCACCCATCCAGGCGGTCTCTCTGCCAGCATGTTACCAAAATTGTGTTTTAAAAACATCAGAGAGAAGAATACAACCGGGTTGACCATCCCTAGGCCACCCTTCTGCCTAGATAGGCAAGTCACATTCTGCTTCACAAGAGTCAGCCTGTTCCCCCATAGTAATTGGAAGAAACAACTATAAATCCTGGTATAGAAGGATTCTGGCAAGATGCAAACAAAGCTGACATACAGAAAGGTAGGAATCAGGTAGGTCTTGATCAAGTCTACCCTTTCCCTCAAGGAAAGCCGCCACCCTTTCCAGCTTTTCACCTTGACATCAGCATCATTCAGCCTGGCTTCCCAATTTAACTTACTGTAATCATCAGGGCCAAACTCCATGCCTAATACTTTGGCTGAGGCCTCGGGAAGATGTCCGGAAGTGCAAAGCTCTCATCTCCCTCGCTCATCCAAAAAACGTCACTTTTATCACGGTTGACCTTGGAGCCTGATGCCTCGGAATACTGCTCTATAACTGAGACCACCTCTTGCGCCTCCTCTGTCCTAGAGATAAAAACAGAAACGTCATCAGCATAGGCTACAACCCTCAAGGGCGGCTCACCAGCAGTGCCCACCGGCACTCCGCACAACGGTCCGCTCTCTAGCCTTCTGATGAAGGGGTCGTTTGCGAAAACGTATAGCAAAGGGCTCAGTGGACACCCCTGGTGCAACCCTGATCCAACCCTGAAGGGCCATCCAACCCAACCGTTAACAAGCATGAAGCTCTCTGCCTCTCTGTATAAAGCCTTAAGGCATCCAATAAACCCACCCTCCAGGCCATACTTGTCAAGGAGAAGCCAGAGGTACTCATGATTGACACGATCAAAAGCCTTCGCCTGATCCAATGCCAGAAAGTACTTTCCCCAGCCCTCAGCCCTGCAATGCTCCAGAGCCTCCTGGACAGCTAACCCTGCTGAAAAAGTGCTCCTTCTCTGGATCAAACAGTGCTGCTGACAAGAAAGCAATCTGTCTGCTACTGACGACAAGCGGCAGAAAATTATCTTTGCCAGAATTTTTCTATCGACATTGAGAAGGCTAATGGGGCGCCAATTCTCAATCATCGAGGGATCCTTACCTTTTGACAACAGAATAACAGCAGATTGTCTCATGGAGGGAGGGAGTGAACCCTCTTGCAGACAGCCATTAAATACCTCCACAAGATAAGGTACCAAGCTGGATTTGAAAGTCTTATAAAATTCAGCCGTCAATCCGTTTGGCCCAGGTGTTTTCTTAATGGCCAGACCATCTATAGCTTTGACTACCTCTTCTGCTGTGATTTCCCCCGTCAAACTTGCCAGCGGAATGTTATTTCCCAGATCTGGTGTAGAATCCAGAAAACTTGACATCTTTGCCCGATCGAGGTACTTCTCCCCCAGAAGATCCACATAAAAAGACCTCAAGACCTCCAGGATCCCTGACCTGGATTTCGTCAAAGAGCCCGTACTATCCCTTAGCCCAACAACCGTCTTAACTGCTGCGCTTTGTTTGCAGTTCTGATAAGGGCCGGGCGAGTGATATTTCCCGTAGTCCCTTTCCAGAACCAAAGAAGCGTGCCGGTCATACTGATACTTCCTAAGGAGAAGTTTCACCTCAGAGATTGCCCCTGAATCTCCACCATTCGAGACAAGGCGTTCAAGTTTTCTCCGCAGCTGCTGGTAGGCAAGGTACTTACCAAGCTGTTTCCTTTTTCCTATGGCCTTGAAAAACCCACTAATCCAGCTTTTGACAAGCTCCCACCACTCCGACTTACTGCTGAAGAAATCCAGGATGGTTACCTGAGCCTGAAAAAAATCCTCAAAAGATTGTCTTACCTCCTCGTCATCCAGCAGAGCCGAATTCATCCTCCAAATACCCTTTCCTTTAGGTGGCATATCTGAAGCATTAGGCCTCTTTCACACGGAGCGGTCCGTTTTTCGGTCCGCTCCGTGTGTGTCCGTCGGCTCAGCGGGGGGTCCCGCTCAGCTGTCGGCGGACAGGGTGGTCCCCACACACTGAGAATTTCGCAATCAATTTCGCATTCGCATTAGCGAAATTTCGCAATATTGTTTTTTTGATAAAATATCACGAATATTCGATATTAGCGATTATTTCACGAATATTCTTCTATATATTCGTGAAATATCGCGAAATCGAATATGGCGTATTCCGCTCAACACTATACATGAGCTTGAAAAATTGCCTTTTTCACCACAGCGATGACATAACTTTGGTTGTCCTGTATAAAAGGTAATGATCCTGTCACAACCTATAAAGGCAGAGGAAGGGATGTGCTTAACAACATTACCGGTGACATGCAGTTTTACTAATACTGTCCATCCTCCTGTCCATATCCCCCTGTCATCTACAACCTTCCTCAAGGGGGCTTGGACATCCGCACGTGCTGGCCAGAAACACAATCCGAGCCCACAGAAGCTTTTTTGCTTTGCACTGACCTTGGCTTCTCGCACTCTGGTGATGTCTGTCCTCCACTGGCCTCTATAGTCCCTATGGGCATTGCACGGAAGCGATCATCGTTGCCATATTTCTCCTTGAAAGCACCGCTGGTTTCTTTCAATTTAGCCACCAGCAGACTCTGCTTTTCCACTTTGGCCTCCAAAGCCATTAACTCAGGCCGCATCTGTCTCCTCTTGGAACTGTGCAACCGATCACTTGCGATTTTTTTGTGTTTGAAGTCAAACTTTAACTTCGCCAGTACTTCCTCCTCCTTGGCGATTCTCGCAATCCTGGCACAAACCTTGTTTCTGTAGGTTGCCAGGCTTTCCCCTTTAGCTGGGCCATTTCCCAGGTCCTCAAACATTGGTATAGGAGGACCGGTACTCTGGCCATCCGGGGGATCTTCCCCTGGGTCCACCCCAGGTTCCTGCATCCACTCTGGGTATAGGGAGTAATCAAGCTCCCTGGATCAGTAGGCCTCACTGGAGCTCAGGAGAATAGCAGAAGTGCAGCCACACCCTTTGCAGCTATAACAGCTTCAACTCTTCTGGGAAGGTCGTCCACAAGGTTTAAGAGTGTCTATGGGAATGTTTGGCCATTCATCCAAAAGCTAATTTTTGAGGTCATGTTGGACAAGAAGACCTGCCTTCCATTCTCCGCTCTAATTCATCAAAAGGGTGTTCTATCGGTTGGAGGTCAGGACTCTGTGTAGGCCAGTCAAGTTCCTCCACCCCAAACTCATTCATCTATGTCTTTATGGACCTTCCCAGAAGAGTTGAAGCTGTTATAGCTACAAAGTGTGGGCCAACTCATTATTGAACCCTAAGGACTAAGAATGGGGGGGCGTGGCTTGGCGAGCAGCGTGGATGGCCGCTGTGTGAAAGAGCTCCGGTCCCAGGGTTGAAACAATCGCCGAAAACAACCTGTTTCCAGAGGAGCATGAACACCCGGCTCAAGAAGGGAACACCCGGTGGACTAGCGAAGCTAATGGGAACACCAAAAGGGAAGGCGACGCCTGCTAACTTGAACAAATATCGCTATACAGGCGGCCGCGTGAAGGACAAGATGGCGCCGGTTCACAGAATCGACGGAGGGGAAGACACGGAGGATGACGAGGTCTCCATTCCCGCCTCAGAAGACTTCTCTGGAGGTAACATCAACCCAGACTCTCCCCTAAATTACGCCACTATGATGGAAATAGCGGCAGACATAAAAAACTCCTTTTCTGTGGCTATCACTGACATTAAGACAGAGTTGCTGAGACTGTCAGAACAAATGGTGGTGACGGAACGGGCAGGCAAGAGGAGAGACCGCGCTCTGACGAGACTGGATGACATAGCAGAGGTTCATAACCGACAATTGATAGAGGTTAATCGCCATTTAGAAGATTTAGATAACAGGGGACGCCGCAATAATATCAGGGTGCGGGGGGTCCCTGAAGTGGTGCTACCAGATCAGATTAGGCCCGCGCTGACATCCATATTCAATGGTCTCCTGGATAGGCCTGAAGCCTCGCCCATAGATTTCGATAGGGCACACAGAGCATTGCGACCAAGGGCCCCTGACAACGTCCCTCCCAGAGACATAATCTGCTGCCTACCTAATTATGCCCTTAAAGAGGAGATTCTGAAGAAAGCGAGGTCCAGCGACCAGATTGTCTTTAACGAGTCTGACATCCATCTTTTTCAAGACTTGTCCCCGATCACACTAAAGAACAGGAGAGCATTGAAACCCCTGTTAGAAGTGTTGCAATCTAAAGCAATCAGTTATCGCTGGAAATTCCCATTTGCTTTACAAGCTGCTTTTAATGACAAGCAGTTTATGCTCAGGGTTCCAGAAGACCTACTGCAATTTTGTGAAAATCTACACATTGCACCAATAGACTTACCAGACTGGTACGCTAAATTCCTGCTACCACCGACACTCATTCATCAACCTCTTCCACAAGGCCCTTCACCATCCAAGTCTCCATACCAAGTTGGCAAATACCGAAAGAAGACCTATAAGGGTCATCAGGCTTCTCCTGCAGCTAAGAGCTCCAGGATGTAACCGTTCAGATATTTTGCCCGACACAGGACCAGGAGTACACTGTGCAAACCACCAAAGATAGGAAATCCTGTTATAAGTTGCTAAACTAATTATAACCTGCTCTGCCCATGCAGCAAAAGAGATAACACCTCAGGCATAGTGCTGTTTGACTATGTTTGTTCTCTCTTTTCTCTTTTTTATTTTTTTGCTTTTTGTTTTTCTTTTCGTTTACATGCAGCACCAGCCCCCTTGATGTGCAACCGCACAGCCTATTTTGTTGTACATCCTAGTCTCTCTGGGAGAAGCCTCCTGTCGGACCAACCCTTCATGCCTAACTATTAGGTTACTCCTCTTGGAAACAGAAGGTACTGTATGCTCCTTATCTCAAGCCTGTAGCTGATTTTACATGGAGATGCAGCCAAAACATATTCTCTTATTGTCCACTAGAGGGCGCCATGCCTTTACTGTTGAGTCTTGCTTTGGTTTGATTCCTCTGTTCACACCTTATCTACAAACTGTCTTTAGATATCCCAGGATATGATGGACTGTTGCTGAAGATAGTCTGCATCCTCACTTTAGGTTAATGTCAGCCTACATATACACTGTCGGAGGCTTAAATATCGGAACCCTTTTTCCAGGATTTATTTTTCTTTTATTTATTTTTATTTTATTGTGAATCGCGACACGGCTTTTAGTACTTGACATGATTTACACCTCTGACCAGGACTCCCCCTTGGGCTGCTAGACTTGATTGTCCTACCCTGCCCCAACCTTACAGCGCCAGGTGGAGTGACCCTGCGACTCTGCCAACTCTCACCTTTGGACTGTAGTGTTCTGGTACCCCACAGAGGAGGTTTGCAAATGCCGTATAGGCATCAGTGATGCTTTATGAAGAACTCTGTTATTGAGTATACGCCTAATCAATGTTTAGATCCACACTTATGTTATAACAATGCACCATTTATGTTGTGATTCACGGGCTGTGTTTCTTTCCCCTATGCACAGTATTTTCTGACATTCTAAGGATTCTCGCGCCGCTCTCATGGTGTGTAGACTCTGGAGGGTCTCGTATCTCATTGACGATTCTCAGCGTGTGGGTATGGAGGTAGCCTACAGAAAGTCCCTCTTAAGAACGTGAGTATGTTTTATTTTCTCTGAGGTTCTGTCCACAGACAGATGACTGGACAGTCTCCTTTCATCTAGATCTGGATGGCTGCCTCCATATTCGCAGGGATAGCCCCCAATACTACTGGGATTCTTAATGGATTTGGGGATCTAATTTAGTCTAATCTAGTTTAACTTACATTAGCTTAATTTGAGTTGAACAACTTGACCGTTACTGTGCATTTGGGACTTAGGAACGCCAGTAGAACGCTTTCTTATGTTGCAGTCAAGGCTGCTACTGGTTGAATACACCCGGGGCGCTTTTAGAGACTGCCAGAATAATGTCTCATCGGTTATATATGTTCGGTTATTCATGTTAAGTTATGGTGGTTTACTTGCAGATCTCACGGTCTACTCCTGGGTATTTGTTCTCATAATGTTTCACGCACTCCACAGTTTCTCTTCCCCCCCCCCCCAATGGAACGGTTCAGACTTCCACTTCAGTTCGCTTACATACCCTTGTTCCAACCCGGACCCTCATGATAATATCCTACATCTCGTTTTCCTTGTAGGATAGTGTCACCGATCTGCCATCCACGCAGAACCCTCCCACGCCTTCAACAGAGTCATCCCTGACATCTTTGTCTTCACCAAAGGTGTCTACAGGCCCTACTACTTGACAGTAGATTTAGGGCTACGACTCGTGATCCGAGCGGGCTGGTCCTCACCAGCTCACCCGGACAAACCCCCCCCCCCCCTATACCCACCCCACACTTTCCACTCCTATACCTTCTGATATCCCTACACCCCTGCTGATACATAGTTGATCTCCCCTCAAGAGAACACAATATGGCATACTCTTTCTTAGGCAAATCTCCCACACTTGTCTCGCACAATATTAATGGGCTTAATATCCCCGAAAAACGCTCCAAATTCTTAAAAGAACTAAGGAAAACAAAACCCTTAGTGGTCTTCATACAGGAAACCCACTTTAAGGGCCAGAACATTCCTAAAATAACAGACAACCTCTACACAATTGCGCACCATGCCACTAACCCTATTGCTAAGACAAAAGGTGTGTCCATACTGATCAACAAACACGCCCCTTTTGTTCACAAACACAGCTTGGTAGATAAGGATGGAAGATACATTATTCTAAAGGGGACCTGGGAGGGCACCCCCATCACCCTCGCTAATGTTTATTTTCCAAATAAAGATCATATCACTTTCTGCAGGAAGGTGGTTGATGAACTGAAGGGGTTCGCTGAAGGTTGCATCCTTCTTGGGGGCGACTTCAATGTTCCTCTTTCACCCTTACAAGACACCTCTACTGGCCACACTCACGTCACTTTTAAGATCCTGAAGAAAATGAAAGTCCTACTCCGGTCTCTGACACTGGTAGACACATGGAGGTCAACTCACCCTACCTTCTATTCTGCATCACACAAGAGATATTCACGATTAGACCTGATTTACATCACCCAACGGGATCTACCTATACTATCTAGAGCTGAGATCGGTATAATATCACTTTCCAACCACGCCCCGGTCGCCTTGTCATTGAAACCCAGACCCCCCAAAAGCAGTGGCTTCAGCTGGAGGCTGAATGCTGCTCTTCTGACGGACCAGACCATTCATGACGATATCCACAATTCTATCGGGACCTACTTCTCGGACAATAAGGATTCAGACACTAACCCACTAAATAATTGGGAAGCGCACAAAGCGGTAATCAGAGGAGAACTAATTAGATGGGGCGCCACAAAGAAAAAGGAAAGAGACAGAGAGATATTATCGCTCTCAAACAAAATTGCCCAATTAGAGCAACAACATAAAAGGAATCTTTCAGCTAGGGTCGAAGAAGAGCTTAATGAAAACAGAAAAGCCTTGTCACAATTACTCCACCTACAGACACAGAAATCCCTCTTTTTTAAAAAGAACATCTTTTATGAACATGGGGATAAGAGCGGTAGGTTGTTAGCTAAAGCACTCAATGACGCTTCTTTGTCAAACCATATCCATGCGATTAAAAACAAACAAGGTGTCCTTGAACATGACTCAGAACGAATTGCTAAACTCTTCCAAGATTTTTACTCAAAGCTATACAACCTGCCTCCACAACACAAACCAGCACATCTCGCACCCTCTAGAATGGACAACATTCAGGAATTCTTACTAAATAGCAATCTTCCCTCGATCCAGGCGGAAGATGTAAGATTGCTGGAAAACCCAATCACACTGACCGAATTACGAGATTCAGTAAAATCGCTGAAAGTAGGCAAAAGCCCCGGCCCTGACGGGTTCACCTCACAATACTACAAGACCTATCTGAACATAATCTCTTCCCCCCTGCTTAAGGCTCTGAACTATTTGGCAAAAAACAAAAATAACTCTGGTTCGTTGCTAACAGCCCACATAGCTGTAATTCCCAAACCCAACAAAGACACTGCTGATTGCGCCAACTACAGGCCTATTTCACTATTAAATATAGACATCAAACTCCTCGCCAAGATTCTAGCAAATAGACTCAAACCATTGCTTGCACAAGTAATCGGTCCGGAGCAAGTGGGGTTTATGCCCGGCCGAGAGGCAAGGGATAACATCTCCAAGGCCCTCAGTTTGATCCACTATGCTCAGCGGAGCGATCTCGAGGGCCTTCTCCTGTCAACCGACGCGGAGAAGGCCTTCGATAGGATCTCGTGGGATTATATGATGGCCACCTGTACACACATAGGTCTGGGAGGAAACATGCTAAATTGGATAGCTGCTCTATACTCTAACCCACAGGCCATGATTAAAATCAACAATACCCTTTCAGAACCAATAAAAATCTCAAATGGCACTCGACAAGGCTGCCCGTTATCCCCACTTTTGTTTATCATTTCTTTAGAACCCCTGATCAGAACCATCAACAACTCCCCAGACATTAGAGGTTTCAGAGTACAGGACAGAGAATATAAATTAGCCGCCTATGCAGACGACCTTCTCTTTTTCATGACCAGACCACACATTTCCATTCCTAATCTGATAAAAACATTCACTACCTTTGGGTATATCTCCAATTTTAAAATTAACCATAGTAAGTCGGAAGCAATCAACCTTTCCCTTAAAGCCAAAGAATACGATTCTATGAAAAGCAATCATAACTTCCATTGGGAGCAAAACAGCCTTACATACTTAGGTATAAAACTGACACCGACAATTGACACTATATATGATGAGAATTTTAAACCCCTCCTACAATCAATTACCAAAGACCTACAAAGATGGACGCAGAAACAGTTCTCGTGGTTTGGTAGGGCCTCTATACTAAAAATGACAATACTACCGAGATTGCTCTATTACTTTAATGCTTTGCCAATCAAACTGCCCGCCTCCTTCTTCTCCAAACTCCGCAGCGCTCAGTTGAAGTTTCTGTGGGCTGGGAAAAAACCAAGGCTTAGTTTCTCTCAGCTAACCCTCCCCAAGAACAAGGGAGGCATTGGTCTCCCAGACTTTAGGAAATACTACATATCTGCCCATATTACGAGACTCATAGACTGGCACTGCCACCAATCAACAAAAGATTGGGTTCAGTTAGAAAAGACCCAGCACATTAGACATACCGCCTTTCACCCCTGGTCCTCCAATTCCAAGTTAATACATAGGATCTCCCACCCACTAGTTGCCGCGACTTTGTCAGTGTGGCACGGCGCAGCTTCAGCCCACAGCCTAGCTTCTATACCAGGCACACTGACACCTATTACAGACAACCCGGATTTCACTCCAGGACTAGACTTACAGCTCCCTCAATCATCTTTACACACACAAAAACTCCTAGCCATTCATTGTTTAAACGGAAATAGAATTAAAACTTTCCAAATGCTAAGATCCGAGCTAGGGGAGGCCTTCCCTGGTTTCTGGTTTTATCTTCAGTTACAGAATTTCCTAATTAACAGCAAGCACAAAACGGACTATTGCAGGGCTCCTACCCAGCTGGAGCAGATTTGCTTATTGGGTTCCCAGACTCCCAAAACAACAGCTCTAGCTTACTCTTGGCTCAGCCAATCGCACACACAGCCTCAAAATAAGATCAAAGCCAGTTGGGAGAGCGAACTGAAGGTATCCATAAATGATGATCAATGGGAGAGAGCCTCGTTGTTTGCGCACAAATGTTCCCTTAGTTCGAGGTTCCAAGAAATATCGTACAAATTCCTCATGAGATGGTAGATTATCCCCGTAAAAGTCAAGAGATGGTCCCCGACAGCCTCAGACACTTGCTGGCGCTGTAAAACAGGAATCGGCTCCCTCGCACATATCCTGTGGTATTGTCCCCCAATACTTAACTATTGGACCCAAATAATACATTGGGTGAAGGTGATCACAGAGACAAGTATCACATTAGATGCAGCTGCATGCCTTCTCCATATAAATCATCTTTCGACTAAAAGCTATAAAAAGTCACTCACCAGACACCTCTTAATGGCAGCAAAAACATTAATCACCCGTTACTGGAAGACGGCGACATGCCCCTCAATCAGAGAGTGGCTTGATAGGGTACATTATATACATAAAATGGACGAACTTGTGGCCATGAAGATCGAAAACTCGACATTGTTCCACGACACATGGCAACCATGGGTTCTATTTAAATACTCCAATGATTACCAACAATTACTGCCCTGACTCTATTAACAACAATTCACAGGCTTTGTCAACCTTACTCTACCATAGCGATATAAAGACACTTTGTACTTCATAAATTTGTAATACCTTTGTTGAAATTCCACTATGCTGTTTTTGACTATGTATCTAACATGTGACATGTAGGCTAACACCAACTGTTTCGTTTTTCCCGAACTTTAGATGCCTATTATACTCCATTCTGTCCCCTCCCCCCAGCCCTTTTTTCCCTCCCTCCCCTACTTCATATTCCACCCCCCAATGATCCCCAAGGCCTACCTACGTATAATTATCCGCAGCACGGGATCAGTTTTCATACTTATTTGAATTTGCACCTGTTATGTTAAATGCATTTTTCTTTTCTGTATATGAAGGATATAATGTTCAGTCCTATTTATCCGTTGTACTTTGTATTTTCATTTCTCTCTTAAGAAATAAACTTTGATTGGGAAAAAAAAAAAAAAGAATGGGATGCCATTAAAGTTCATGTGTGTGTAAAGTAGGGTTGTCCCGACACCAGTATCGGTATCGGGACCGATACCGAGTATTTGCGGGAGTACTTGTTCTCCCGTAAATACCCCCGATGCCTAAATAGAATACTTGCCCCCCCCCCACCGCCGTATATATCGCAAAGCCGCTGCCACGTTAATCACCGCGCGGGGAACATTAGAGTTAGCTTTCGTTTGAATAGCTGTTTTCCCCGCCGCGCATAGACACACCCCCTTGCTTGGTATTGGACGGATCTGTCCAATCCCGAGCAAGGGGGAGTGTCTCTATACACGGCGCGGCAGGGAAAACAGCTTATTCAAACGAAAGCTGACTGTAATGTTCCCCGCACAATGATTAACACGGCGGCGGCATCATTTAGGTATGGGGACATGGCTGGATATGTGGGGGACATGGCTGCAATATGTTTGGGGACATGGCTGCGTATATGGGGGACATGGCTGCGTATATGGGGGACATGGCTGCAATATGTTTGGGGACATGGCTGCATATGTTTGGGGAAATGGCTGCATATGTTTGGGGACATGGCTGCAATATGTTTGGGGACATGGCTGGATATATGTTTGGGGACTTGGCTGCATATGTGGGGGACATGGCTGCAATATGTTTGGGGACATGGCTGCATATGTTTGGGGACATGGCTGCATATGTTTGGGGAAATGGCTGCATATGTTTGGGGACTTGGCTGCAATATGTTTGGGGACATGGCTGCATATGTTTGGGGAAATGGCTGCATATGTTTGGGGACATGGCTGCAATATGTTTGGGGACATGGCTGCATATGTTTGGGGACATGGCTGCAATATGTTTGGGGACATGGCTGCATATGTTTGGGGAAATGGATGCATATGTTTGGAGACTTGGCTGCAATATGTTTGGGGACATGGCTGCAATATGTTTGGGGACATGGCTGGATATATGTTTGGGGACTTGGCTGCATATGTGGGGGACATGGCTGCAATATGTTTGGGGACATGGCTGCATATGTTTGGGGAAATGGCTGCATATGTTTGGGGACATGGCTGCAATATGTTTGGGGACATGGCTGGATATATGTTTGGGGACTTGGCTGCAATATGTTTGGGGACATGGCTGAATATGTTTGGGGACATGGCTGCATATGTTTGGGGACATGGCTGCATATGTTTGGGGACATGGCTGCATATGTTTGGGGACATGGCTGCATATGTGGGGGGACATGGCTGCATATGTTTGGGGACATGGCTGCATATGTGGGGGACATGGCTGCATTTGTGGGGGGACATGGCTGCATATGTGGGGGGACATGGCTGCATATGTGGGGGGACATGGCTGCATATGTGGGGGGACATGGCTGCATATGTGGGGGGACATGGCTGCATATGTGGGGGGACATGGCTGCATATGTTTGGGGACATGGCTGCATATGTGGGGGGACATGGCTGCATATGTGGGGGGACATGGCTGCATATGTGGGGGGACATGGCTGCATTTGGGGACACATTTAACAAAAAGTATCGGTATTCGGTCCTAAAAAAGTGGTATCGGGACAACCCTAGTGTAAAGGCAGGTGTCCCAATACTTTTGGTAATATAGTGTACAGTAGGTTGGCAACAGGCCAAATTTTACATAACATTCTAACGCTATTATGTACTGAAGGGGTAGATTGCACAAATGTTTTTCTTAACATTCTGGAAACTGGAATAGGGTGTAACCATAAAAAAAGGTAAGAGTAAGCAGGATGTCAACAGTAAAAAAAAGGTGGATAGGCAAACAGGTGTAGACTGTTTTCTGAGCATCAGTCACACCTTCTTGAGTGCTATGCCCTGCAGCATCTCTTTGGATGCATATTGGTTCTGAGAGGCCAGGAACTGGAGAATCTGGTTCAGAAGATTGTACAGTCACCGAATACAATTTTCCTCTGACATCTACTCAGAATCAACACAACTCGGCCTCTTAAGTCTCATTCAAAATTTTACAAGTGTGGTCTCTCCTCTCATGCCAACACAATTTTCAGGAAAATCGGGATCTGATTCTAAAACGGGGAAGTCTCTCAATGCCTGAGTGATAGTTGGCTGTACAACTTGACTGGTAACGAGTTTCGGCATTTTCAAATAAGGTGATAAATAAGAAAATAAGGTGGGAATCCTGTTTCATACTTTCCAGTGCTGTTGTAAACACGTACAACAGTAGCCACACAAGCCTACGCAAGTGGTTCTTCATCCCATCTGAATCTGTATCCAGCACAGTCAAGTCGACTTTTTTCAACTGTGAAATGCACGGGCTCAGGGTCCCCTTGAAGCGTACAGCATAGTACAAAACCAAAATCGAGTTCTTAGATCAACTTACCAAAAATTATTACAAATTCCCAAAGCCCGATATAAGACCAAAGGAGAACGTCGTTTTTCAGTTCAAGGACCTTGACTATGGAATGCTTTACCAACTAATATCCGAATGGAAATTGATCACCTGGCCTTCAGAAAAAAACTAAAGACCCATCTATTCTGAGGGTTAAACAGAAGAAAAATGGATGCCAAGCACCTTGAGGAGATTTAGTTCTCATTTGTAGCGCTAAATAAGTAATTCACTCACTCACAACTCTTTTGAACTCCCAGCAGAGTTTGTAGTTCATTAGACATGTGCAATTCGTTTAGTTCCAAATGAGTATTTTTAACACATTTAGACAAATTAGTCAATTTGTAAATATCAGAATGTCCAAATTGTGAAAATTCTGAATTTTTCTGAATATTTGAAAATTCTGAAATTCTAAATTTTGACATTTCGGAAATTCTAAATTTCGACTTTTCGAAAATTCGAAATTTCGACTTTTCTGAAATTCTAAATTTTGAAATTCGAAAATAAAAATGAAAATTCTAAAGAACGAAAATCTCAAAATAAGAACAACAGTCCGAAAATTCAAAAAACAGAAGATTAGAAAACCTGAAATAACTAACTAATAATAACAACTATTACTAACTATTAGGTTATAGGTATTGGAATTTCCTTTCAAATTTGGCTGTTAGTGAATGTAACGAAAAACAAATGTATCCAAAGTTCCAAATTATTCGTAGGAGTCGGTTCACACGACTTGCTGCACGACTCTGCAAGGCGTCTTGAAGATGACTTTAGAGGCGACTTGCAAAAAGACTTCTGTATAGAAGTCAATGCAAGTCACCCCAAATTGCCCCAAAGTAGTACAGGAACCATTTTCTAAGTCGGAGCGACTTGCGTCGCTCCTATTAGAACGGTTCCATACTACAGAATGGAGCGCGACTTGTCAGGCGGCTGAGTCGCCTGGCAGGTTGCACCTGTGTGAACCGGCTCTGATATCAAATGCCGTATCTAAATGAAAGTAACTAATTAACCACTTCCCGACCGCCGCATGTAGATATACGAAGGGAACATTAAGGCAGATGGACGTATATATACGTCAAGAAAAACACAAAAGCGGCGCCTTCTAAGCGTAGCAGTAGTAAAATTTAATTGATGTATTCAAACAATAAAAAAAACCTACTCACAAAGCAGGTGAATAATCAGGCGTGTGAACAATAATGATTTTCTTCCGCAGGTAGTGAGTGTCCATCTCGCTGGGTGTCAAATTGCTGGTTACTGCTGACGGCACGGGTGATGTATAACAAGATCCCCTGGAACCAAAAGACAGGGAACCTGTTTCCCAGTGTAGCAGCGCGAGTGTTGTCACTTCCTATGCGCGGGCGGATGCGCGCGTTCGGGACATTCGTGTCACTTCCTCAGGATTGCCTGAGGAAGGGACACGAATGTCCCGAACGCGCGCATCCGCCCGCGCATAGGAAGTGACAACACTCGCGCTGCTACACTGGGAAACAGGTTCCCTGTCTTTTGGTTCCAGGGGATCTTGTTGTACATCACCCGTGCCGTCAGCAGTAACCAGCAATTTGACACCCAGCGAGATGGACACTCACTACCTGCGGAAGAAAATCATTATTGTTCACACGCCTGATTATTCACCTGCTTTGTGAGTAGGTTTTTTTTATTGTTTGAATACATCAATTAAATTTTACTACTGCTACGCTTAGAAGGCGCCGCTTTTGTGTTTTTCTTGTCGTTTACAGATTGCTTCATCTGTCAGCTGGCTGCCATCAAGTGTTAGTGAGATCTTAGGCTATTATGCTTATAGACGTTTTCTTATATATGGACTCCAATATATTAATGTATACTATTTTCTCACTACTGAATTGCCTGTCTTAGAATTATATCTGTGTATAGGCTGGACTTTGGGAGTGCGCTCAATTTTTTTATTTTTTTGGACGTATATATACGTCCCTGCCTTTGCGTGGGTCGGGGGTCCGATCGGGACCCCCCCACTACATGCGGCGGTCGGAAACCCACGGGGAGCGATCCGGGACGAGGGCGCGGCTATTCCTTTCTAGCCGCCCGCTCGCGATCGCTCCCCGGAGCTGAAGAACGGGGAGAGCCGTATGTAAAAACGGCTTCCCTGTGCTTCACTGTGGCGGCTGCATCGATCGAGTGATCCCTTTTATAGGGAGACTCGATCGATGATGTCAGACCTACAGTCACACCCCCCTACAGTTGTAAACACACACAAATCCTACAGCGCCCCCTGTGGTAACTCCCAAACTGCAACTGTCATTTTCACAATAAACAATGCAATTTAAATGCATTTTTTGCTGTGAAAATGACAATGGTCCCAAAAATGTGTCAAAATTGTCCGAAGTGTCCGCCATAATGTCGCAGTCACGAAAAAAATCGCTGATCGGTGCCATTAGTAGTAAAAAATAAAATACAAATAAAAATGCAATAAAACTATCCCCTATTTTGTAAACGCTATAAATTTAGCGCAAACCAATCGATAAACGCTTATTGCGATTTTTTTTACCAAAAATATGTAGAAGAATACGTATCGGTCTATTATTATAGCAAACAGTAAAAAATATTAAATTTTTTCAAATTGTCGCTCTATTTTTGTTTATAGCGCAACAAATAAAAACCGCAGACGTGATCAAATACCACCAAAAGAAAGCTCTATTTGTGGGGAAAAAAGGACGCCAATTTTGTTTGGGAGCCACGTCACACGACCGCGCAATTGTCAGTTAAAGCGACGCAGTGCTGAATTGTAAAAACGCCTTTGGGCATTTAGCAGCATATTGGTCCGGGGCTTAAGTGGTTAACAATAATAAATAACAATAATAATAACAATAACCGAAAATCGGTCGGTAAGAAAGATCTTTTGTTTTTTGGCCAGTTAATGGGCACAAAATCGAAAATCGTTTGGACGTTTTTGAGCTGAAAAAACGAAAGACAAGTTTGGAAATTTTCTGCCGAACGAACGATAAATCGGAAGGTTAATGTGTTTCCCGTCCGAACTTTCTGCACTAGGTATATGTAAAAAAAAAAAAAACATATATTTTTTTTTTTTTATGTCCACTGAACGATTTATCGGCCATTACATGATGGCACTATCGTTTGCACTCACGAAAGAACTTTCGTTTTTAGATTTTTCGTGGAGCCAGCATTATTATTATTATTCTTATTATTTATTATTATTTGTTATTATTTCATTCCATTCCATTTGTTTAGATGCAGCATTCTTTATTTCGAATAATCCGTAACTTCAGATAAATTTGTATTCGTTAAGTTCACTAACAGCCAAATTTTAAAGGAATTTTAAAGGAAATTCCAATACCTATAATTTAATAGTTAGTTATAATTAGTAAGTTATTATTTCAAATTTTAGAATTTTTGGATTTTCTTTTTTTCTGATTTTCAGATTTTAGAATTTCCGAATTCTCAGATTTTCGTATTTCCGAATTGTCGGATTTTCAAATTTTTATATTTAGAATTTCCGAACTCCGAATTTTCGATTTTCCCAACTCCGAATTTTCAAATTTCCGAATTTCTGAATTTCGAAATTCCGAAAATTTCAAATTTCTGAATTTACGATCTCAGAATTTTCAAATTTTCGAATTTCAAAATGATCTAATTTCGAAATTTTAGAAATTCAAATTTTATGAATTCAGAATCTATCAATTCAGAATTTTCAAATTTCCGAACTCAGAATTTCTGAATTTCCAAATTCAAAATTTTCAAATTTACGAATTTTTAAATTTTTCAAATTTATGAATTTTCTAGTTTCCGAAAAAAACAAAAAACATATGAAACTAAAATGAAAACGAACACATTTTTCAGCACACATGTCTATAGTTCATTAACAAGTGTAGCTCTACCCACCAAAGGAGCCACTTGGTATTTTGGGTTCTCTGTTCAGCGCCTCGACTTCAAGAACATTCTCAGCCCACTCTGACACACCTGGTTGAGTGAAAATTACTACACTTTTAGGAACACAAGTGTAGATACCTTTAACTCAACTGGATTTCAATGTTTTTTTAAGCACATGATTAAAAAGGCTCTAATTGACTTAAAAAAAGGTGGGTTTGGCCCACCCAGTTGTGTGGCAATAGTGAATTAATATTCGCTATTGTCTTTCTGATTCTCCTCCCAGCCAATCAGCAAGCGGGTCCCAAGACCCTATTGTCCGAGAGGAGAAGCAATCGTATTGGCCGCTGAGGAAGAAGCCGCTAAGAAGGAGGAGACGCAGGGTGAAGCCACTGAGGAGGAGGAGAGGCAGGAAGCAGCCGAAGCTGCCCGCAACCTAGATGGGGTAAGTGTGGGGCCGGTGGGCAGAAAGAAATGAATAAATGAGCCTCCTGAACAGCGATCCTGGATGAGATGTCCTTCAGGGAGACGAACAGTGATGACCCACCAGCTGCTGGACATGGGCGGACATTGGATCCACCTGACGAGGTAGCGCCACTGTGATGTCTTGCGAACAGCAAGCGGAGTTGGGCCCTCCTGGGCTGGGCTGGAGTGACTCAATCACCGTGTGGTAGGCTGTAGCCCTCTCCCCAAGCAGCAGAGGGGTGTTCACTCGGGGAGGCCCAGGAAGAAAAGAGAGCGGGCGGGATTTGCCAGCCCTTTCATAGTCCCTACTAGAGGTCTGTTTGTGTTGCAGAGGGACCTCTGGGACATGTAGTCCAGGGGTAGTATCACAACATCCGAATGGCTGATCAAGAGACTACTAATCCCACAATCCTCCCTGTTTGGCTCAAAGATATGATGTAAGTCACTGGAGCCCAGCGCTGGAGAGACATTGGAATAGATGGAGAATGACGGGGGGTGGTCTGCGGAAAAAGGTAACTGTAGTCCACTGTTGGCTACACACACAAATATGAATGCAGTCTAAATGTCTGTTACCTTGGTGGTCAGTGTAAATCTTCTCATTACATTGGGGCTTGGTGTACAATCCTTTAATTCACACTAGTGGCCAGTGGGAAGGTCGCCCTCACATTGGTGTTCAGTGTAAATCCCTCCTTACATTGTTGGTTACTGTGAATGCTCCTATTACATTGGTGGTCAGTGCAAATTCCCCCCTTACATTGGTGGTCATTATAAATTCCCATTGCATTGGTGGTCAGTGTAGAATCCCCCGCTATATAGTTGCCAAAGATTTCCTGCTTTGCTCTACATGATTTAGAATTTGCCACAGTGTCCTGCCTCCTAACTAATCCCTTCCCCCCCACCGCTGCCACTGATCCCATTAACCTCCCCCCCCCCCCCAGCATTGCCACTCATCCCAGGAGTCATAGGATTCCTAGGAGTTTTCTGTATATTGATGGGTCCCCTCACCTCCCCAGACCATGGTGTGCAGGCAGTGAGGAGATGATGTGTTGTAACCTTTAGCAACCAATCAGTGAGCAGTAATGATGTGCACTAACCAATCATTGAGCGGTAAGGATATGCAGTAACCTCTAGTAACCAATCAGTGAGCAGTAATAATGTGCACCTCTAGCAACCAATTAGTGAGTGGTAAGGTTGTCCAGCAACTCCTAGCAACCAGTGAGCAGTATTGATGTACAGTAATCTCTAGCAACCAATCGACAAGCAGAAGTCAAGTGTTGTAACCTCTAGCAACTGATCAGTGAGCCAGAATGTGTGCTGTAACCTCTAGCAACTGATCAGTGAGCCAGAATGTGTGCTGTAACCTCTAGCAGCCAGTCAGTGAGCGGTAATGATACATTGTAACATCTAGCAGCAACCAATCGCTGCCTGATCTGATTCAGTAAAATGCTATTTCTTGTATGGCTCAGAGCGGGTGGAGAACGAAATTGAATGGAGGGGGGGGGGGGTGTCCGATAAATATTAACCACTTCCGAACCGTCTCGCGACTATATACATCGGCACTTTGAGGAGGGATATCTCTGTTATGGCAGCAGTTAGCTTTTGCCGTGAGATCACCATTATCGGTGGCGGGAGAGGCCGCCCTCCTGCCGCTCTCCCGCGCCCTCCGCCGCTTACCGGAGTCGTCGGTAGCGGTGGAGGTGATCGGGTCCTTTTCCTTCCTGGGTATGGATACGAGTGAGGGGAAGATGGCCCCCACCCGTCTCCATACTAAAGCAGGGTAGAAGCAACCTCAAAACGTCACTACCGCGCATAGGGCCATTTTATTTTTATTTATTTTATTTGTATTGCATTTTTGTGACTTTTAGTGTCTTTTTGACCCCAGATCTCATATTTAAGAGGACCTGTCACGCTTTTTTCTATTACAAGGAACATTTACACTCCTTGCAATAGGAATAAAAGTGAATAATTTTTATTTTTTATTTTTAAAACAGTGTCAAAATAAATAAAATAAAGTAAAATAAATAAGAAAAACATATTTTTTTTTAAATGCCCCGTCCCGACGAGCAGCGCCCGCATATGAAAACCACACATGTGAGGTATCGCCGCGATTAGTAGAGCGAGAGCAATAATTCTAGCTCTAGACCTCATCTGTAACTCAAAAGATGCAACCTGTGGAATATTTTAAATGTCGCCTATGGAGATTTTTAAGGGTAAAAGTTTGTCGCTGTTCAACGAGCGGGCGCAATTTTTAAAGCATGACATGTTGGGTATCAATTTACTCGGCGTAACATTATCTTTCACAATAGAAACAAAAATTGGTCTAACTTTACTGTATGTGCGCTTGTAAGACCGCTGCGCAAATACGGTGTGACAAAAAGTATTGCAACGTCCGCCATTTTATTTTCTAGAGTGTTAGGGAAAAAAATGTGTAATGTTTGGGGGTTTTAAGTAATTTTCTAGCAAAAGAAACATTTTTTTTTACTAGTAAACAACAATACTCAGAAAGAGGCTCAGCCCTTAAGACCCCTTTCACACTGAGGCGCATTGCGGCCGAATACCCCCGCAAATACGACGGAAAATCGCCACTAAAAATAGCAGCACATTACCGCCAACGCCGACCCCGCCTCAGTGTGAAAGGGGCCTACGTGGTTAAAGGAGTACAATGTACTGGATCCTCAACTTCAGACTCATGGCATCTCCTTTTTATTTAAAGGATTTTTAATGTTTCCCTTAACCACTTCAGCTCCGGACCATTTTGATGGTCAATGACCGGGCCACTTTTTGCGATTCGGCACTTCGTCGTTTTAACTGACAATTGCGCGGTCGTGCGACGTGGCTCCCAAACAAAATTTTGGTGGTATTTGATCACCTCTGCGGTTTTTATTTTTTGCGCTTTTTACGTATTTTTACGTATTCTTCTACATATTTTTGGTTAAAAAAAAAAAGCGTTTATTGATTGGTTTGCGCAAAAGTTATAAACCTAGATTCACGTAGAGCGGCGTATATTTGTGCGGGCGTAGCGTATCTCAGATACGCTACACCGCCGTAAATTAGAGAGGCAAGTGCTGTATTCACAAAGCCATTGCTCCTTAAGTTACGGCGGTGTAGCGTAAATGGGCCGGCGTAAGCCCGCCTAATTCAAATGTGTTTGATGTGGGCGTGTTTTTTTTTTAAATGAAGTGTGACCCCACGTAATTGACGTTTTTTACCAACGGCGCATGCGCCGTCCGTGGACGTATCCCAGTGCGCATGCTCCAAATTACGCCGCTAAGACTCATTGGTTTCGACGTGAACGTAATTGACGTGTTACGCAAAACAACGTAAAACGTGAAAAATTTGACGCGGTCCCGACGTCCATACTTAACGTTGGCTGCGCCATCTTGTTGCAGCTTTATCTTTACGCCTGAAAACGCCTTACGTAAACGGTGTATCTGTACTGCGACGGCCGGGCGTACGTTCGTGAATAGGCGTATCTCGCTGATTTACATAATCTAGGAGTAAATCAGCGTACACGCCCCTAGCGGCCAGCGTAAATATGCAACTAAGATACGACAGCGTAGGAGACTTACGCCGGTCGTATCTTAGCAAGATTTAAGCGTATCTCGTTTTGAGAATACGCTTAAAGATACGATGGCGCAGATTCTGAGTTACGACGGCGTATCTACTGACACGCCGGCGTAACTCTTTATGAATCTGGCTTATAGCGTCTACAAATAAGGGTACTGTTTTATGGCATTTTTGTTAATATTTTTTTTTTTTTTTTACTAGTTATGGCGGCGATCAGCGTTTTTTTTTTTTTTCAATCGGGACTGCGACATTATGGCGGACACATTGGGCACTTTTGACACCATTTTGGGACCATTGTCAATTTTTACAGCGATCAGTTGTATAAAAATGCACCGATAACTGCAAAAATGACACTGGCAGTGGAGGGGTTAACCACTAGGTGGCGCTGCAGAGGGGTTAAGTTAAGTGTTCCCTAGGAAGTGATTCTTACTGTTAGGGGGGGCGTGGCTACACGTGACACGTCACTGATGACCATTCCCGATCACAGGGACAGTGTCACTAGGCAGAATAGGGGAAGGCCTTGTTTACAAAGGGATTTACCCGTTCTGCCCTTGCCGACCGCAATCGAGTTCCCGGATACCTGCGGCAGGCGTGCGCACCCACTGGGCGGCAGATTTAAATGGACGTACCTGTACGCCAATCGGCCATTCTGTCAGCGTAAATAGTCGCGCGGAGGTCGGCAAGTCGTTAAAGTTGCATTAAAAGTGCTATTTTATTTTTTCATTTCCTTTTTTTTTGCCTTGGTACACGTCCCCCATGGCAGTGCCCAGCTACCCGTGCCTTATTGTAACAATAGCTTACAAATCGGCTTGGACTTCAGTGGGGTTCCTGTCATTTGACAACCCCGATGGATTATATGAGAGATGGCCCCCCGGTTCCAGATGTGTCACAATTTAGATGACAGACGTGTATCAACCGTACAAATTGTGTTATCGCTTTCCTGGAAAGTCACCCCTACCCTATAATTAGCCAGCTTGTGCCGGGAGCTGGGGATCGGCTGTCTGCAGCTTCAGGTGGCTGATAACATCTAAGAAGCCAATTATATCAGACACCCAAAATCATACCCGTCTCTTACTGGCTATCGGCATTTATTGACTCTGGGGGGGGGGGGGGGTCTTCATATTAAAGGGACCCACTAGGCATACCTTACATTTCCTTTTAAAATATTTCCGTCTCCAACAATTTTGTATTTGTTTTTTTAACTCTTCCTCTCTGGAGTCATTTATTTACATTTTGCACACACGTGATAAAAAAAAATCTGCATTTTTGGCTATCAAATTACTGAAAACACAGAGGACCTATAGAATAAAAAGGTGACAATTATATTTTATGTTGTATTATATTCCCATGCCATATTTGCCGGCGTATAAGGCGACCCCCTTCCTACTTGTCTGTCTGGAAGCTGAGGGGTAGCCGGAACAACCGCTGACAGGAACAACCGCTGACAGGAACAACCGCTGACAGGAACAGCCGCTGACAGGAACAACCGCTGACAGGAACAACCGCTGACAGGAACAGCCGCTGACAGGAACAACCGCTGACAGGAACAGCCGCTGACAGGAACAACCGCTGACAGGAACAGGCTTTTTTCAGCTTTTTTCAAATCTCGATGTGGCATTACATTACATGCCTCACTGTGTCATTACATTACATGCCTCATTGTGGCATTACATTACATTACATGCCTCACTGTGCCATTACATTACATGCCTCACTGTGCCATTACATTACATTACATGCATCACTGTGCCATTACATTACATGCCTTACTGTACCATTACATTACATGCCTCACTGTGCCATTACATTACATGCCTCACTGTGCCATTACATTACATGCCTCACTGTGCCATTACATTACATTACATGCATCACTGTGCCATTACATTACATGCCTTACTGTACCATTACATTACATGCCTCACTGTGCCATTACATTACATGCCTCACTGTGCCATTACATTACATGCCTCACTGTGCCATTACATTACATGCATCACTGTACCATTACATTACATGCCTCACTGTACCATTACATTACATTACATTACATGCCTCACTGTGCCTTACATTACATTACATGCCTCACTGTGCCATTACATTACATGCATCACTGTACTATTACATTACATGCCTCACTGTACCATTACATTACATTACATGCCTCACTGTACCATTACATTACATTACATGCCTCACTGTGCCATTACATTACATGCATCACTGTACCATTACATTACATTACATGCCTCACTGTGCCATTACATTACATGCCTTGTGGTGCCATTGCATACCTCAACGATCTCCCCACCTTATCCTGTGTGCAGAGTCAATCAGACTGCGGGCGTCCATTATTCAAAAGCCACGCCTCCTCCTTGTGCTGTTCCGTGATAGGCGGAACACTCATTTTCCCAGCAGAGCCTGTGTTTCGCCTATTACGGATGTCCTCTCGTCCGAGGCCGAGGATGAGGAGGGATCCGTGATAGGCAGAACACTGAACAGAGGCTCTGCTGGGAAAATTACCGTTCCACCTATCACGGAACAGCACGAGGGGGAGGCGTGGCTTTTGAATAATGGATGCCCGCAGTCTCACTGAGACAGGTACCGGCGTATAAGACGACCCCCGAGTTTTGAGGCATTTTTTTTAAGTACAAAAGGTCGTCTTATACGCCGGAAAATACGGTAACTGTTTATGTATTACTCGCTTCTCGGCCTTTTGGCTAAGATCAAGTGTAGTATCTGTTCTTATCAGTTGCCAATAGGTGGTGCTAAGCTGACTGTCCCCAGTACTCGGCGAGGGGGAAAGGGATGGCAGTCGGTGGACGCTAAGCCTATTGGCGTAGAGGCGAAAGCCTTCTGATCGGGGCAGAGAGGCATGAGGTCGAAGCTGAAGGGCCGGGATCCTGGCCTTTGGCCTGGATCCGGTGGTGTCTGCCCCAGTCAGTTGTTCGGCGAGGGAACCTTTGCTAATCCTTTCGGGGAGAGGTGGGTAGTACTTCCCGAATGTAATTAGGTGGGAGAGATGGGGGTTGTGGGTAGTAGTTGGCTGCGGCTGGCTCTCCCCAACCTCTTCTCCTACCTTCCTGGCTGGGAAGGGTGCTGCTGGTCCGGACCGGGGGTCAGGGTCCGTTGAAAAGCCTGTGGAGATAGTGCCCCTGGAGTGGCAGTCCAGGGGTGCCATACATTGCACTGAGTGTTGAGGGGCACTCAACGTGTGGCACCTTAGGTCACTGATCTCCACATACACCTTTTTAGCACCTGCCTCTAGGGCCGAGCCTTTTGGCTAGGACCAGAGGAATTTTTGTTCCTGGCCGGAGGGCCGGCCATTGTATTGCACAATGGCCACTTTCCACTCACCATTCCCACCTTCCTTTTCCCCCCACTTTCTTTTTTATTTTACCCCCTGTCTGTCTTGTTTTGTCACTTTTTTTGTTGCACTTTAGTGTGGCGAGTAGGGTGCTGGTCCTCGGGCCTGACTCTGAAAGTCTTGGGAGTAGGTGGACATGGCCTTCTGGCTTAGTTCACCTGCTCTCATGGGGTCTCCCTTCGGGGGAGCCTCACCGAGGAGGGTTCTGTTTCGGCAGTCCCTCCGAGGATGTTAGGCCATGTGGTTTCGGCTGCATGGGCCTTAGTGGGGTCCTAGTGGTTTCGGCTGCTTGGACTCCAATACTCTTTTCCCTGCCTGGAGCCTAACGCCCCGGGGGATCAGAGCTGGGTCCTCTTTGGAGGACCAATTGACGATGGCACCCATCGCAGTTTTTTGTGTTTCACTCTTTATGTGTGTGCACATTTTTTCCTGCACCGGGTGAAGTTTTTGGGTTGTGTTTTGCACGCCACAGGCTTTTCAATAGAAAAAAAAAACTGTTTATGTATTACTCGCTTCTCTGCCTTTTGGCTAAGATCAAGTGTAGTATCTGTTCTTATCAGTTGCCAATAGGTGGTGCTAAACTGACTGTCCCCAGTACTCGGCGAGGGGGAAAGGGATGGCAGTCGGTGGACGCTAAGCCTGTTGGCGTAGAGGCGAAAGCCTTCTGATCGGGGCAGAGAGGCATGAGATCGAAGCTGAAGGGCCGGGACCCTGGCCTTTGGCCTGGATCCGGTGGTGTCTGCCCCAGTCAGTTGTTCGGTGAGGGAACCTTTGCTAATCCTTTCGGGGAGAGGCGGGTAGTACTTCCCGAATGTAATTAGGTGGGAGAGATGGGGGTTGTGGGTAGTAGTCGGCTGCGGCTGGCTCTCCCCAACCTCTTCTCCTACCTTCCTGGCTGGGAAGGGTGCTGCCGGCCTGTGGAGATAGTGCCCCTGGAGTGGCAGTCCAGGGGTGCCATACATTGCACTGAGTGTTGAGGGGCACTCAACGTGTGGCACCTTAAGTCACATATCTCCACACACACCTTTTTGACACCTGCCTCTAGGGCCGAGCCTTTTGGCTAGGACCAGAGGAATTTTTGTTCCTGGCCGGAGGGCCGGCCATCGTATTGCATGGTGGCCACTTTCCACTCACCATTCCCACCTTCCTTTTCCCCCACTTTCTTTTTTATTTTACCCCCTGTTTGTCTAGTTTGTCACTTTTTCTGTTTGGTGCTGAGCACTTTTAGTGTGGCGAGTAGGGTGCTGGTCCTCGGGCCTGACTCTGAAAGTCTTGGGAGTAGGTGGACATGGCCTTCTGGCTTAGTTCACCTGCTCTCATGGGGTCTCCCTTCGGGGGAGCCTCACCGAGGAGGGTTCTGTTTCGGCAGTCCCTCCGAGGATGTTAGGCCATGTGGTTTCGGCTGCATGGGCCTTAGTGGGGTCCTAGTGGTTTCGGCTGCATGGACTCCTATACTCTTTTCCCTGCCAGGAGCCCCGGGGGATCAGAGCTGGGTCCTTTTCGGAGGACCATTGACGATGGCACCCGTCGCAGTTTTTTGTGTTTCACTCTTTATGTGTGTGCACATTTTTTCCTGCACCGGGTGACGTTTTTGGGTTGTGTTTTGCACGCCACAGGCTTTTCAATAGAAAAAAAAAAAAAAACTGTTTATGCAATGCCAAGCTGCCGTTTCCCCAGCGAGCCAAATCCTTTCCAACCACTTTAAACCCGTTACAACCACTTTGACTTACAGGTAAGCCTTAATCTAGGCTTACCTGCATGGGCTCAAAATATCTCCCAAACCTCGGCGTTTAGGAGATATTTACAAATGAGACCGGCGCCGTCAACGGCACGGGCGCACTTTAGAAGCCTTTTTTTTAAACGGCAAGCGTGCCATTTCTAAAGGAGATCGTACCGTGACTGGCGGCTCCCGTGTGATGTCATCGCAGCTCTGGCCGATCACAGAGCCGGAGCTGCGATACCCGGAAGGAAGATGGACGCTTCGTGGAAGAGGGGACAGAGCTGACATCGCAGTCTTCGGTTTCTGGTAAGTGACACATAATGGGCTACTATCTGATGCATAGTAGCCCATTATGCTTTCCCTTTACAGGGAAACAAAGAAGTAAAACACTTAAAGGGGAGTTCCACCCAAAAAAACTACCTTTGCTTACTCCACTCCTCACCCCCATACATGCCACATTTGGCATGTAATTTTTTTGGGGGGGGAGTGGGGGCTTCAGTAGGAGTGGGACTTCCTGTCCCACTTCCTGCTTCCGCCGAGGGGCTGGTTAGGCGATTAAGCCTTAATCGCCTACACCAGCCCCTCCCTGTAGGCGATCACATGGGACACTGACAGGTCCCATGCGATCGCCTCTCCAATCAGCGGCGAGCCGCGCCGCGCACGCATGCGCAGTACGGCTCGCGCATGCGCAGTGGGTGCCCGGCCGTGAAGCCGAAGGCTGTCACGGCTGGGTGCCCACAGTCAGGATGGAGACGCCGGCCTGGGAGAGGGGGAGAGGAGCGGAGCCCCGGTCGGCGCGTCGCTGGAACGCAGGAGCAGGTAAGTGAGTGTTTATTAAAAGCCAGCAGCTACACTTTTTGTAGCTGCTGACTTTTAATAAACACAACTTAGGGCTGGAACACCCCTTTAAGAGAAGAATGGACTCCAGAGAGAGAGAGAGAGAGAGAGAGATATCATCCCCCCCCCCTGTACAAATCATTAGTAAGACCTCATCTGGAATATGTAATTCAGTTTTTGGCTCCAGTTCTCATAAAAGGATATCAGGGAACTGGAGAAAGTGCAGAGAAGGGCAACCAAACTGATAAGAGGCATGGAGGAGCTCAGCTATGAGGAGAGATTAGAGGGACTGAATTTATTCACTCTTGAGAAGAGAAGGTTAAGGGGGGATATGATCTCCATGTATAAATACATAAGGAGGGATATGATCTCCATGTATAAATACATAAGGGGGGTATGATCTCCATGTATAAATACATAAGGGGGGATATGATCTCCATGTATAAATATATAAGGGGGATATGATCTCCATGTATAAATACATAAGGGGGGATATGATCTCCATGTATAAATAATTAAGGGGGGATATGATCACCATGTATAAATACATAAGGGGGGATATGATCTCCATGTATAAATACATAAGGGGGGATATGATCTCCATGTATAAATATATAAGGGGGGATATGATCTCCATGTATAAATACATAAGGGGGGATATGATCTCCATGTATAAATACATAAGGGGGGATATGATCTCCATGTATAAATAAATAAGGGGGGATATGATCTCCATGTATAAATATATAAGGGGGGATATGATCTCCATGTATAAATACATAAGGGGGGATATGATCTCCATGTATAAATATATAAGGGGGGATATGATCTCCATGTATAAATAATTAAGGGGGGATATGATCACCATGTATAAATAATTAAGGGGGGATATGATCACCATGTATAAATACATAAGGGGGGATATGATCACCATGTATAAATACATAAGGGGGGATATGATCTCCATGTATAAATATATAAGGGGGGATATGATCTCCATGTATAAATACATAAGGGGGGATATGATCTCCATGTATAAATACATAAGGGGGGATATGATCTCCATGTATAAATACATAAGGGGGGATATGATCTCCATGTATAAATACATAAGGGGGGATATGATCACCATGTATAAATACATAAGGGGGGATATGATCTCCATGTATAAATGGCTGCTCGTACAATTCCACTGCTTGGGGGGGGGGGGGATATAAAAAAATATTTTCTCAGCACAGACTTTGTTGCAGCAATCACAGGATATGTACGGCATCATTTCCAACGTCTGGTATCACTTTTCTCCACATCACCTGCAGGGTGTGGTGATAATTGGACACCCCCGCCCTCTCTGTGGAATGGTACGGCCCTCAGGTATATAATCCCAGGTACTCTGTAATGGGGATCAGTCTGTTGAGAACTTTGCAAAGATGAGTGAGCCGCCGCCAGCACTTGGGGGAACAGGTGCGCCCAGGGAACCTAATGCAGAAGATCAAGCCATCCTTGACCAGGTAAGTGGTTGGGGACAGGGCACACCTGGGCACTGCCCAGGGGCCCCAGCTGCATGGGGGGCCCCTGCACTTTCCCCAAAGCAGCTGGTCCTTGAGCCCTTGCTGTCCCAAAATTGGGGGCCCCATGGTGACACTGAAAGTGATAGATACACAGGGGAGGCAGTCTGTCTCCTACCTACTTGAGACTGTCATCATTGTAGGGGCCCCAGAGCATTACTTTGCCCAGGGGCCCATGATGCTATTAAGACGGTGGATGGGGTTGTTGTGTTTTTTTTTTTTGCATCATTAATGCATGGAAAGTCAGTTATATTGTTTTTAAGGGCACAGTTCACCTCAGTGCTTCCAATTCCAGAAAAAAAAGCAGAACATGGAATGCTGTAAAATGCATAAAAAATCCACTGAAACACACACACATCCTTATTTAGGGTTAAGAAAAGTAGAGGTGGGGGGGGGGGGGGGTGCACTGGACTGGAACACATCAAAAACATGCATGCAGAAAAGCATCTGGAACACATCTAGGACAGCGTTTTCATGCTGTACACTGGCCCTAAATCCTATTGTACTTTTCACACCACTGCGCTGTGGCGTATCTAGGGTATGGCAGCCATGGCAAGTGCCATGGGCACCATGGGGGGAGGGGCGCCAAAAAAAAAACATGACCCTCTCCTGGTCCCCCCAGTGTCCCTGTGTCCCCCCACACACACAGTCCCCCCCGGCATACCCGTTTCCCCTGTCCGCACTGCATCCCTCTCTGTTCTCCTCATCACACTGTGTCCCTCTGTCTGTCCCCCAACATCCCTCTCTGTTTTCATCACACTGCATTCCTCTCTGTCTACCCCCAGTGTACCTCCCTGTCCCTGGCATCCCTCTCTGTACTCTTGGCACTGTGTCCCTCTGTCTGTCCCCAGCATCCCTCTCTGTCCTTGTCACACTGCGTCCCTCTCTGTCCCCGGCGTCCCTCTCTGTCCTTGTCACACTGCGTCCCTCTCTGTCCCCGGCATCCCTCTCTGTCCTTGTCACACTGCGTCCCTCCTTGTCACACTGCATCCCTCTCTGTCCTTGTCACACTGCATCCCTCTCTGTCCTTGTCACACTGCATCCCTCTCTGTCCTTGTCACACTGCATCCCTCTCTGTTCTTGTCACACTGCGTCCCTCTCTGTTCCTGGCGTCCCTCTCTGTCCTTGTCACACTGCATCCCTCTCTGTCCCCGGCATCCCACTCTGTCCTTGTCACACTGCATCCCTCTCTGTCCCCGGCATCCCTCTCTGTCCTTGTCACACTGCGTCCCTCCTTGTCCCTGGCATCCCTCTCTGTCCTTGTCACACTGCATCCCTCTCTGTCCTTGTCACACTGCATCCCTCTCTGTTCTTGTCACACTGCGTCCCTCTCTGTTCCTGGCGTCCCTCTCTGTCCTTGTCACACTGCATCCCTCTCTGTCCCCGGCATCCCTCTCTGTCCTTGTCACATTGCATCCCTCTCTGTCCTTGTCACACTGCGTCCCTCTCTGTCCCCGGCATCCCTCTCTGTCCTTGTCACACTGCGTCCCTCCTTGTCCCTGGCATCCCTCTCTGTACTCGTCACACTGCATCCCTCTCTGTCCTTATCACACTGTGTCCCTCTGTCTGTCCCCAGCATCCCTCTCTGTCCTTGTCACACTGTGTCCCTCTGTCTGTCCCCAGCATCCCTCTCTGTCCTTGTCACACTGCGTCCCTCTCTATCTGTCCCCAGTGTCCCTCTCTGTCCTTGTCACACTGCGTCCCTCTCTGTTTGTCCCCAGTGTCCATCTCTGTCCTTGTCACACTGCGTCCCTCTCTGTCCTTGTCACACTGCATCCCTCTCTGTCCCCAGTGTCCCTCTCTGTCCTTGTCACACCTCGTCTCTCTCTGTCCCCCGTGTCTCTCTCTGTCCTCATCACACTGGTTCCCTCTCTGTCTGTCCTCAGTGTCCCTCTCTGTCCTTGTCACACTGGTTCCATCTCTGTCTGTCCCCAGTGTCCCTCTCTGTCCTTGTCACACCTCGTCTCTCTCTGTCCCCTGTGTCTCTCTCTGTCCTCATCACACTGGTTCCCTTTCTGTCTGTCCCCAGTGTCCCTCTGTCCTTGTCACACCTCGTCTCTCTCTGTCCCCAGTGTTTCTCTCTGTCCTCAGCACACTGGTTCCCTCTCTGTCTGTCCCCAGTGTCCCTCTCTGTCCCTGTCATACTGCATCCCTCTCTGTCCTCAGCACACTGGTTCCCTCTCTGTCTGTCCCCAGTGTCCCTCTCTGTCCTTGTCACACTGCATCCCTCTCTGTCCCCAGTGTCCCTCTCTGTCCCTGTCACACTGCATCCCCCTCTGTCCCCTGTGTCCCTGTCACACTGCTTCCCTCTCTGTCTGTCCCCAGTGTCCCTCTCTGTCCTTGTCACACCTCGTCTCTCTCTGTCCTCAGCACACTGGTTCCCTCTCTGTCTGTGCCCAGTGTCCCTCTCTGTCCTTGTCACACTGCATTCCCCTCTGTCCCCCGTGTCCCTCTCTGTCCCTGTCACACTGCGTCCCTCTCTGTCCAGCCGTGTCTCTCTCTATCCTCATCACACTGGTTCCCTCTCTGTCTGTCCCCAGTGTCCCTCTATGTCCCTGGCATCCCTCTCTCTACTCGCCGCACTGCATCGCTGTCTGTCCCCAGTGTCCCTCCCTTTCCCTTGATTTTGAATGAGTCACTGTCTGCACCTATGTATTTTGATGAGGGTGAGTGTGCCAGTGTGTTGGCATCATCAGTGATTTATGTATCGGTGTGCCCGCGGGCCATTGTTGGCTGTTTTTGTTTGTTTTTTGTTAAGATTATCTGAAAGACGGGTTTCAAAGGTTTTGACAGGGGCGCAGTTTCAGCGCTTGCCGTAGGTGCCATTTTCACTAGATACGCCTCTGGCTGTGGGTGTGGTGCGTTTTTTTTTAAAAAAAGTCCTGCGTGCTGCTTCTTTGGTGCGGTGTTGAAAACAGCACCAAAAAAATGCAGCTTTCCATTGGAATGAATGGAAATTGTGGTAGAAGCGCACTGCGATTTGCGTTTTTTTTTTGAGTTGCATGTCCGTTTATTTATTTTTTTCCCACCAATAGAGCTTTCTGTTGGGGGTAAAAAATATCAAATAGATCACCTCTGCGTTTTTTTTTATTTTGCGCTATAAACAAAAGAGCGACAATTTAGAAGAAAAAAACTATTTTGAACTTTTTTTTGATATAATATCCACAAAAAAATCAATTTTTTAAACAGATTTCTTACTCTGTATGTTAAAAAAAAATCCCAATAAATGTATATTGATTGGTTTGCGCAAAAGTAATAGCGTCTACAAACTATGGGAAAGATTTATGGCATTTTTATTTCTTTTTTAATAGTAATGGCGGTGATTAGTGTTGAGCGGAATACGCCATATTCGATTTCGCGATATTTCACGAATATATAGAAGAATATTCCTGAAATATTCGTTAATATCGAATATTCGTGATATTTTATCAAAAAAAAAAATGTTTGCGAAATTTCGCTAATGCGAAATTGATTGCGAAATTCTCGTCCGCGCATGCGCGCGAACAACTAGCGAAAACGGAGATCATTTCCTGGATTACTAAACTAATATGCACTAAACACTAAGGGCCAGATTCTCAGCGGCGTTACGACGGAGTATCTCAGATACCCCGTCGTTTCGCCTTTTTTTTTTGCCTCGTATCTATGCGCGCAATGCTTAGCATCACTTTGGCATAGATACGCTTCTACATCCGACAAGTGTAAAACCATTATACTTGCGGATCGTAGGTGTAATGACAACTCCGGCCACTAGGTGGCCTTTACGTTGTTTTTGCATATGCAAATGAGGTAGTACGCCGGTTCTCGATCGCTTTTACGCCGCCCCGTCGTCGCGTACGTCGTTTTTGTTCGCGTAAGGTTACCCCAGCTTCTATGTTGAGTAACCTTACGAAGTACCGTCAGGTGCCGTCGGATGCCATGTTAAGTATGGCGTCGGGTCAGCGTCGGCATTTTCCGTCGCTTACGTCGTTTTACTAACTCGTTCGCGAAAAGGGAGTTGCGTAAATGACGCTCACGTCGTTTTGACGTCGGTTTCAACGATGCTTTCCGACGTGAGCTGGAGCATGCGCATTGGGCTTTTTCCCCGGCCGGCGCATGCGCAGTTCATTCGACGCGGGGGGCGCGCTTAATTTAAATACAAGCCGCCCCATTTGAATTGCGCGGGTTTACGCTGCACGATTTACACGACGCAGGCGAAACCTACGGAGCAAATGCTTAGAGAATAAAGCACTTGCTCTAGTACGATGCGGCGGCAGAGTGTAACTGGCTTGCGCTACGCCGCCGGAATTCTTATGCCGCGTACACACGGTCGTTTTTTGCGATGAAAAAAAAACGACGTTTTTTGTGAAGTAAAAAACAACGTTTTTGAAACGTCACTTTCAAAGACGATGTTGCATACACACCATCGTTTTTTCACAAAAAACGAGGTTACGTTCACCACTCTTTTCCATTGAAGCTCGCTTCATAACTAGCTTCTGGGCATGCGCGGGTTGCAAAACGTCGTTTTAAACAACGTTTTTGCTACACACGGTGACTTTTTGTGAAACAAAAAACGACGTTTTGAAAAACGACACAAAAAATTAAAGCATGTTGGAATTTTTTTTTGGTCGTTTTTTTGAAGACAAAAAACGACGTTTTGCCCACACACGATCAATTTAAATGACGTTTTAAAAAACAACGTTTTTTTTTTCATCGCAAAAAAACGACCGTGTGTACGCGGCATTACACTAACTACACAGAAATCTATCTAACACTAAGCTACTGCTGGGAGTGATCTTATATAATGGTCGTGCAGGCAGGTTCCTATTGGTTGCTATGGAGGTTGCTAACCTCTGACAACTGTGGTAGGAGAACTCCGATTGGCTCTGATGCAAAAGAAGGGCAGAGAAAGTATTCGCGAATATTCGTAATACGAATATTCGGCAAGATAAAAGGATCGCCTCAGCTACTCGGCCCAGGGTCTCTAATCATACCAGCAACGCTTTTAGACGTCGATGGAGATCACTAGGATGTGATCTGTTTTAAAAATAAATTTGAAAAAATACGAATATTCGCAATAGCGAATATTCACCGCGATATTCCAGTTATTCGCGAATACTCGAATATGCAATATTCGTAACAAATATTGAGCAACACTAGCGGTGATCTACGACTTTTACCAGTACTGCGACAGACAAATCGGACACTTTTGACCCATTTTTGGCACCGTTGACATTTATACATCGATCAGTGCTAAAAAAAAAATGCACTGATTACTGTGTAAAAATCACTGGCAGGGAAGAAGTTAACACTAGGGGGCAAAACAGAAAGAGAGGTCGCCCTGGGACTTTGGGTGAGGTGGAAGAGAATGGGCACATGCTCACACATATTGCAATAATAAGGGTTGTAAATTGCTCAGCCAATAACGACACGCACATAGTATAAGGTTAAAATATAAAGGAATTGTTGATATTGGGACAAAGTGTGAGCATAGAGCCGACAACATAGGTCCTCAACATAAACAGGCGTACAAACGCATTGTGTATGCCCTACGCGCTTCGCAAGCTCTGCTCGCTTCCTCAGGGGCAGATGCATGTAGGTTGTATCTGTTATAAAAATGGTAAAAAAGATAGATGTATAAAACTGGTGGTTTAGAGACACAAAAAATGGTGGGGGGGGGGGGGGTCAGACCAAAAGGGAGACCACATACTCACCACTGTGCTGAGCTGAGATGCCAATCGCTGTATACCAAGGAGGCAGCGAATGTGTATCCATATCGGGAGCTGAGGGGGCAAAGTGCATGGACATTACCACAGAACAAATCAGGATAGGCACCAGGGTCTGTGTGGAGATACTAGGCTGGCGGTCACAAAGAAGCACAAAAAGGGGCTGTATCTGGAGGAATTGGAAATGCCCTTCATTACCGCCCCCCTCCCATCATACTGCCCTCCACTACCGACCCCTCCCATCATACTGCCCTTCACTACAGCCCCCCTCCCATCATACTGCCCTCCACTACCGCCCCCCTCCCATCATACTGCCCTCCACTACCGCCCCCTCCCATCATACTGCCCTCTACTACCGCCCCCCTCCCATCATACTGCCCTCCACTACCGACCCCTCCAATCATACTGCCCTTCACTACAGCCCCCCTCCCATCATACTGCCCTCCACTACCGCCCCCCTCCCATCATACTGCCCTCCACTACCGCCCCCTCCCATCATACTGCCCTCTACTACCGCCCCCCTCCCATCATACTGCCCTCCACTACCGCCCCCCTCCCATCATACTGCCCTCCACTACCGCCCCCTCCCATCATACTGCCCTCTACTACCGCCCCCCTCCCATCATACTGCCCTCCACTACCGACCCCTCCAATCATACTGCCCTTCACTACAGCCCCCCTCCCATCATACTGCCCTCCACTACCGCCCCCCTCCCATCATACTGCCCTCCACTACCGACCCCTCCCATCATACTGCCCTCCACTACCGCCCCCTCCCATCATACTGCCCTCCACTACCGCCCCCTCCCATCATACTGCCCTCCACTACCGCCCCCTCCCATCATACTGCCCTCCACTACCACCCCCCCTCCCATCATACTGCTCTCCACTACCACCCCCCTCCCATCATACTGCCCTCCACTACTGCCCCCCTCCCATGATACTACCTTCCACTACCGCCCCCTCCCATCATACTGCCCTCCACTACCGCCCCCTCCCATCATACTGCCCTCCACTACCGCCCCCTCCCATCATACTGCCCTCCACTACCGCCCCCCTCCCATCATACTGCTCTCCACTACCGCCCCCTCCCATCATACTGCCCTCCACTACCGCCCCCCTCCCATCATACTGCTCTCCACTACCACCCCCCCTCCCATCATACTGCTCTTCACTACCGCCCCCCTCCCATCATACTGCTCTTCACTACCGCCCCCCTCCCATCATACTGCTCTTCACTACCGCCCCCCTCCCATCATACTGCTCTTCACTACCGCCCCCCTCCCATCATACTGCTCTTCACTACCGCCCCCCTCCCATCATACTGCTCTTCACTACTGCCCCCCTCCCATGATACTACCTTCCACTACCGCCCCCTCCCATGATACTGCCCGCCACTACCGCCCCCCTCCCATCATACTGCCCGCCACTACCGCCCCCCTCCCATCATACTGCCCTCCACTACCGCCCCCCTCCCATCATACTGCTCTTCACTTCCACCCCCTCCCATCATACTGCTCTTCACTTCCACCCCCTCCCATCATACTGCTCTTCACTTCCACCCCCTCCCATCATACTGCTCTTCACTACCGCCCCCCTCCCATCATACTGCCCTTCACTACCTGCCCCCCTCCCATCATACTGCCCTTCACTACCTGCCCCCCTCCCATCATACTGCTCTTCACTACCGCCCCCCTCCCATCATACTGCTCTTTACTACCGCCCCCCTCCCATCATACTGCTCTTCACTACCGCCCCCCTCCCATCATACTGCCCTCCACTACCGCCCCCCTCCCATCATACTGCCCTCCACTACCGCCCCCCTCCCATCATACTGCCCTCCACTACCACCCCCCTCCCATCATACTGCCCTCCACTACCGCCCCCCTCCCATCATACTGCCCTTCACTACCGCCCCCCTCCCATCATACTGCTCTTCACTACCGCCCCCCTCCCATCATACTGCCCTTCACTACCACCCCCCTCCCATCATACTGCTCTCCACTACCGCCCCCTCCCATCATACTGCCCTCCACTACCCCCCTCCCATCATATTCCCCTACACTACCGCCCCCTCCCATCATACTGCCCTCCACCCCACCCCTGTAATATGTACAGGAGAGGAGTGCGGCGTGTATGGCGGGGGTAATATGTACAGGAGAGGAGTGCGGCGTGTATGGCGGGGGTAATATGTACAGGAGAGGAGTGCGGAATGTATGGGGGTGGGTAATATGTACAGGAGTGTATGGCGGGGTAGTTAGTGAAGAGAGGAGGAAAAGGAGTGCAATACCACCTCCTGATAGTCTGTCAGCCACTGCTATACCACCTTGGTGGTGCGCCACCCGGAAGAATGTAAGGGGGCACTCTGGAGGAAGTAAAGGGGCACTCTGGAGGTTGTAAGGGGGGATGAAAGGGGGCACTCTGGCAATACTAATATAGAGCCCCCTTACATCCTCCGGGGTGTCCCCTTAGTACCTACTTACATCCTCTGGAGTGCCCCCTTACATTCTCCTCCAGAGTGCCCCCTCGTACTACTGTACTAAGGGGCACGCTGGAGAAAGTAAAGGGGCACTCTGGAGAAAGTAAGGGGAGGGAGTAAGAGAGCACTCTGAAGGCACACAGATAGTACCTCCAGAGTGCCCCCTGCAGAGAGTCCTGAGGAGTGATGGCCATTAATCCATGCCAGGTGAATGTTAGGAAAAGCAGAGCACATCACCCACCTCATGGCTGCCCTATTCCACTACTGCTTGCTCTCTCCCTTTCACAGCCCTGATATAAGCCCAGTCCAGCCTGTGGTGTATGTCCCCATGTTATCTGTACCTGAATTACTGCAGTTCCTCCGGGGGATGCTGCACCCACTGGTGCTCAGGTCAGGGTGTCTGGCGGTGAGGTCTTCTCCCACTCCATCTTGAGCTGGGATGAGCTGTATACAAAGCGCAGGGTTCTGGCATGAGCTGTGTACAGAGCGCAGGGTTCTGGCATGAGCTGTGTACAGAGCGCAGGGTTCTGGCATGAGCTGTGTACAGAGCGCAGGGTTCTGGCATGAGCTGTGTACAGAGCGCAGGGTTCTGGCATGAGCTGTGTACAGAGCGCAGGGTTCTGGCATGAGCTGTGTACAGAGCGCAGGGTTCTGGCATGAGCTGTGTACAGAGCGCAGGGTTCTGGCATGAGCTGTGTACAGAGCGCAGGGTTCTGGCATGAGCTGTGTACAGAGCGCAGGGTTCTGGCATGAGCTGTGTACAGAGCGCAGGGTTCTGGCATGAGCTGTGTACAGAGCGCAGGGTTCTGGCATGAGCTGTGTACAGAGTTCTGGCATGAGCTGTGTACAGAGTTCTGGCATGAGCTGTGTACAGAGTTCTGGCATGAGCTGTGTACAGGGCGCAGGGTACTGGGATGAGCTATATACTGGGTGCAGCAGAGGCGTAATTAGAACCCTTTGTCAAGAAACCATAAAGGGTTTACCCTGGGCCATTCCCTCTGTGTCCAGAGGGGGGCAGTGTAATGTAAAATGGGAGGGGTGGCAGTGGAGGGCAGTATAATGGGAGGGGGGCAATATTATAGGAGGGGGTGGTAGCCGAGTGCAGTATGATGGGAGGGGGGTTAGTGGAGGGAAGTATGATGGGAGGGGGGTTAGTGGAGGGAAGTATAATGTAAATGGGAGGGGTGGCAGTGGAGGGCAGTATAATGGGGGGGGGGTAGTGGAGGGCAGTATAATGGGAGGGGGGTAGTGGAGGGCAGTATAATGGGAGGGGGGTAGTGGAGGGCAGTATAATGGGAGGGGGGTAGTGGATGGGCAGTATAATGAGAGGAGCTGGGGTAGTGAAGGGCAGTATGGGGGGACCGTACATCATGACTGAAGAGGGGCAGTGCATGGGAGGTATTAAAGTATAATGGGGGAGGGGTAGTGGAGGGCAGTATAATGTAAATGGGAGGAAGGGCAGTATAATTGGAGGGGGGTAGTGGAGGGCAGTATAATGTAAATGGGAGGGAGGGCAGTATAATTGGAGGGGGGTAGTGGAGGGCAGTATAATGTAAATGGAAGGGGTGGCAGTGGAGGGCAGTATAATGGGAAGGGTGGCAGTGGAGAGCAGTATAAAGGGAGGGGGGCAGTGGAGGGCAGTATAATGGGAGGGGGGCAGTATGATGGAAGGGGGGGCAGTGGAGGGCAGTATAATGGGAGGGGGGCAGTATGATGGGAGGGGGTGGTAGTGGAGGGCAGTATAATGGGGGGGGGGTTAGTGGAGGGCAGTATAATAGGAGGGGTGGCAGTATAATGGGATGGGGCAGTATGATGGGAGAGGTTGGTACTGGAGGGCAGTATAACGGGGTTAGTGAAGGGCAGTATAATAGGAGGGGTAGCAGTGGAGGGCAGTATAATTGGAGGGGGTAGTGGAGGGCAGTATAATGTAAATGGGAGGGGTGGCAGTGGAGAGCAGTATAAAGGGAGGGGGGCAGTATGATGGGAGGGGGTGGTAGTGGAGGGCAGTATAATGGGGGGGGGGGGTTAGTGGAGGGCAGTATAATAGGAGGGGTGACAGTTAATGGGAGGGGGACAGTATGATGGGAGTGGGTGGTACTGGAGGGCAGTATAACGGGGTTAGTGAAGGGCAGTATAATAGGAGGGGTAGCAGTGGAGGGCAGTAAAATAGGAGGGGTGGCAGTGGAGGGCAGTAAAGTGGGAGGGGTCAGTAAGATGGGAGGGGGTGGTAGTGGAGGGCAGTATAATAAGAGGGGTGGCAGTGGGGGACAGTAAAATGGGAGGGGGCAGTGAAGTGCAGTATAATGGAATGGGGGTAGTATGATGGGAGGGGGTGGTAGTGGAAGGCGGGGCAGTGGAGGGCAGTATAATGGGAAGGGTGGTAGTGGAGGGCAGTATAATATAAATGGCAGGGGTGGCAGTGGAGGGCAGTATAATGGGAGGGGGGCGTATAATGTAAAATGGGATGGGTGGCAGTGGAGGGCAGTAGATTTGGTAGGAGGGCAGTATTATGGGAGGAGGTGGTAGCAGAGGGCAGTATGATGGGAGGAGGGCAGTATAATGGGAGGGGGTAAGTGGAGGGCAGTATGATAAGAGGGGTGGTAGTGGAGGGCAGTATGATGGGAGAGGGTTAGTGGAGAGCAGTATGATGGGAGGGGTGGTAGTGGAGGGCAGTATGATGGGAGGGAGGGCAGTATGATGGGAGGGGTGGTAGTGGAGGGCAGTATGATGGGAGGGGTGGTAGTGGAGGGCAGTATGATGGGAGGGGTGGTAGTGGAGGGCAGTATGATGGGAGGGGGTAGTAGCAAAGGGCAGTATGATGGGAGGGAGGGCAGTATGATGGGAGGGGGGTTAGTGGAGGGCACCATTATGAGGGGGGTGGTAGTGGAGGGCAGTATGATGGAAGGGGTGGTAGTGGAGGGCAGTATGATGGGAGGGAGGGCAGTATGATGGGAGGGGTGGTAGTGGAGGGCAGTATGATGGGAGGGGTGGTAGTGGAGGGCAGTATGATGGGAGGGGTGGTAGTGGAGGGCAGTATGATGGGAGGGGTGGTAGTGGAGGGCAGTATGATGGGAGGGGTGGTAGTGGAGGGCAGTATGGGAGGGGTGGTAGTGGAGGGCATGGGAGGGGGTAGTAGCGGAGGGCAGTATGATGGGAGGGGTGGTAGCAAAGGGCAGTATGATGGGAGGGAGGGCAGTATGATGGGAGGGGGGTTAGTGGAGGGCACCATTATGAGGGGGGTGGTAGTGGAGGGCAGTATGATGGAAGGGGTGGTAGTGGAGGGCAGTATAATAGGAGGGGTGGCAGTGGAGGGCAGTATACTGTAATAGTAGGAGAGGTGGCAGTATAATAGGAGAGGTGGCAGTGGAGGGCAGTATAATAGGAGGGGTGGCAGTGGAGGGCAGTATGATAGTAGGAGAGGTGGCAGTATAATAGAAGAGGTGGCAGTGGAGGGCAGTATAATAGGAGGGGTGGCAGACTGGCAGTGGAGGGCAGTATAATAGGAGAGGTGGCAGTGGAGGGCAGTATAATAGGAGGGGTGGCAGACTGGCAGTGGAGGGCAGTATAATAAGAGGGGTGGCAGTGGAGGGCAGTATGTTGGGATGGGGTGGTAGTGGCGGGCAGTATAATGTACAGCATGACTGGAGGGGTGCAGTGTATGGGACGGAGCAGAGGCGGAATCCTCCACCGGCTCGCTCGGAATGCTGGGGCTCCACTCTCCTCCTCATCGTGACGTCACTGGTTGTTAGATGCCAGTCGGGCTACGCCTAGCAACCAGTTGTTTTGGCAGTGAGCCAGGCAGCGTCTGGGGGGGGAAATCAAGCGGTCTCGCCGGACAGAGCTAGCACAGCGGGCAGTTAGGGACAGCGGCAATGCGGCGGCAATTTTTAGGGGGCATCAGATCGGCCAAGGGGGCAATTCCGAGACAGTGTATTGTCCCGGAACGAAGGTGCCCGGGACCAGGGACAAAGATATCAATTACGGAATAATCCCGGGCAGTTCGGGACACGTGGTCACCCTATTAGAGCACTGGTCTCCAGGCTGTGGCCCATGGGCTGAATGTTGCCCTTTGCTTGCTGCTAACTTCTATGTGGCCCTTGGAGCACGCTTCTTCCCAGTGGTGCCAACCATGGGAGGGGAATTTTCGATTTCAATGGACTGGTCACAGTCCAATCCAGTACCCCTAAAGTCTAAAGGACAGCAAACTTGTTTTAAGTTGGAGACCCCCCTCCCTGCTCTAGAGGATCCTTTCCCTACAGGTTAATGCCTGGATCCATAGCTCCTAACTGTCCCAGATTTGGAGGGACTGTCTCTGATTTGGAGCAATGTCTCTCTTTCCTCCTAATTTGTCGAGATAATTTTGGTCTGATCTATATAGATGTATATAAAATGCACTTTTTATCTTTCAAAAATTGTTTTCCAGCGCTAAACCTTTCATCCGATTTCTAAATTGCTGCATTTGTAAATTTCAAAAGCCAATATAAAGGACTAATAGTGGTACAAAAAAGTACTTGTGGGTTTAGCCAATCTTGTGTTTTTTTTGTACAATTCTCCTTTAAGGGGGCGTGGCAAGGGGTGTGTCCTATGCCTGCATACTTTTGCAGATAGGTGTTACTCATTCCCATCTCAAAAAGTTGAGAGGTGTGCTGCTAGATCAGATGTGGTGGTCTAGAGTCCCAGGCCTGAGGACCTTAAGTAACTGGTCCACCATTTTCCTACTAAATACTTCAGCATGGGTGAGGCCCATTCCGATCTGTCTTCTGCCAAGGATGACCCAGAAGACCCTCTAGTAACACCTGAACCTCCACTGGTCTGCCTTACCCAAGTTGATGCAAAAGACAGAAAATCCAAGTCCTATGCTTGGGGACAAGGTAAATCTCAACTGTGGGGGTTCCCGCCGCCCTTCCGGTGCTTCTACTGACTCAGCTGTGCGATCGGTGACAGGATCCGCCGGCCCCAGGTGTTGGTCATAGAGATTTCCGGCAGACCAGATGATCGCTGGAGTCTCTATGATCGCCAGAGGCCGGGCGCGATGTTATGACGTCAAGCCCGGCCTCTGCATTAAAAAAAACAAAAAACAGAGCAGCTTTGGCTGTGAAGTGGCGATCCCCCCCTTTTTTTTTTGGCTTCCCTGCCTAGAGTGAGATTTGGGGTCTTATTGACCCCCCCCCCCCCCCATATCTCACTGTAAAGAGGACCTGTCATGCCATATTCCTATTACAAGGGATATTTACATTCCTTGTAATAGGAATAAAAGTGATCAAATTTTTTTATTTATTTAAAGTATAATTAACAATAAAAACATTTTTAAGTGCCCCTGTCCCCGTGTGAAGCGAACGCATACATAAGTCCCGCCCACATATGACAAACGTTTTTTTAAACCACACAAGTGAGGTATCGCCGCGAACAGTAGAGCGAGAGCAATAATTCTAGCCCTAGACCTACTTTGTAACTCAAAACTTGTAACCAGTAAAACATTTTTAAAGTGTCGCCTATGGGGATTTTTAAGTACCGAAGTTTGGCACCATTCCACGAGCTTGTGCAATTTTGAAGGGTGACATGTTGGGTATCTATTTACTCGGTGTAACTTCATCTTTCACATTATGCAAAAAAATTGGGCTAATTTTACTGTTTTTTTTGTTTGTTTTTGTTTAAAAAATTGCTGCGCAAATACTGTGCGTGATAAAAAGTTGCAATGACCGCCATTGTATTCTCTAGGTCAGTGTTTTTCAACTCCAGTCCTCAAGGCACACCAACAGGTCAAGTTTTCAGGATTTCCCTCAGATGAAATGGCTGTGGTGATTACTAAGGCAGTGAAACTGATCAAATCACCTGTGCAAAATAATGGAAAGCCTGAAAACATGGACTGGAGTTGAAAAACGCTGCTCTAGGGTCTCTGCTAAAAAAAAAACATACATAGGGCCAGATTCAGTAAAGAGATACGACGGCGTATCTCCAGATACGCCGTCGTATCTCTGCGTCTGAGCCCTCCTATCTATGCGCCTGATTCATAGAATCAGTTACGCATAGATTTCTATTAGATCCGACTGGCGTAGGTCTCTTACGCCGTCGTATCTAACTTGCATATTTGCGCTGGACGCTAGGTGGCGTTCCCGTCTAAAATATGCAAATGAGCCTAATGCGCCGATTCCCGAACGTACACCCGGCCGGCGCATTTTTTTTTACGTCGTTTGCGTAAGCGTAGGTCGGGCGTAATGTTACCCCTGCTGTATGAGGCGCAGCCAATGTTAAGTATGGACGGCGTGCCGGCGTATTTTTTTTTCCCGTCGTTTACGTAAAACGTTCGCGAATAGGGCTTTGCGTAAGTGATGTGCACGTCGTTTTCATTGAGTATTTGCGTTGTGATTTGGAGCATGCGCACTGGGATAAATTCACGGCCGGCGCATGCGCAGTACGTTCGGCGCGGGATCGCGCGTAATTTAAATAATACACGCCCCCTACCCGCCCAATTTGACTTACGACGGGCCATTTACGCTACGCTGCCGCAACTTTACAGGCAAGTGCTTTGTGTAAACAGCATGAATGAATGAATGAATGAATGACTTGTATAGCGCAACGCATGCGAACTGAATCGCCTCTGGGCGCTTTTTCCAGCCAGTGTCTGCTTGGCTGGTGCGGTCAGGATCCGTAGGATCTTGACACGCTAGGGACACACAGTCATACACACATATATACATATATACTGGGCCAATTTGGACGAGATCCAATTTACCTAGCCGCATGTCTTTGGAGTGTGGGAGGAAACCGGAGTACCCGGAGGAAACCCACGCAGACACAGGGAGAACATGCAAACTCCAGGCAGATGGTGTCGTGGTCGGGATTCGAACCAGCGACCCTTTTGCTGCCAGGCGAAAGTGCTACTCACCGCACTACTGTGCGCCGGAGTGGAGATACGCCGCTCCTACCTGAATCTGGCCCATAAGGTTTGGGCGTTCTATGTGATTTTTCTATGTGATGTAGGAGCGTGATGCCGCATACACATGATCACTTTTCGGCATGAAAAAAAAAACGGTTTTAAAAACGTCATTTAAAATTATGGTGTGTGGGCTTCACATCGTTTTTCATCTTCTGAAAAAAGACCAAAAAAAATTTGAACATGCTGCATTTTTTAACGTTGGGTGGAGCGCCGCGGGTAAACACTGTCCCGCCGCATCACTGAAGAGCCGATGCGTGTACCTGGCGGCCGCGATGTCCGGCGAGCAGGTGACAGCAGGGACGTGGAGCTCTGTGTGTAATGATGAGGTGTAAACACAGAGCTCCACGTGCTGTCAGAGGAGAGGAGACCGATCTGTGTCCCTTGTACATAGGGACACAGCATCGGTCACCTCCCCCAGTCACACCCCCCTCCCCCCACACAGTTAGAACACACCCAGGATACACATTTAACCCCTTCCTCACCCCCCTAGTGTTAACCCCTTCCCTGCCAGTCACATTTATACAGTAATTAGTGCATTTTTATAGCACTGATCGCTGTATAAATGTGAATGGTCCCAAATTTGTGTCAAAAGTGTCCGATATGTCCGCCGCAATATCGCAGTCCCAATAAAAATCGCAGATCGCCGCCATTGCTAGTAAAAAAAAATAATAATAAAAAAAATCATAATTCTGTTCCCCATTTTGTAGGCGCTATGACTTTTGAGCAAACCAGTCGCTTATTGTGATTTTTTAAATTTTTTACAGAAATACATCGAAAAATACGTATCGGCCTTAACTGAGAAAAAAAATAGTTTTAAAAAAAAAAATTGGGATATTTATTATAGCAACAAGTAAAACATATATATATATTTTTTTTTTTAATTGTCGCTCTTTTTTGTTTATAGCGCAAAAAATAAAAACCGCAGAGGTGATCAAATACCACCAAAAGAAAGCTCTATTTGTGGGGAAAAAAAGGACGCCAATTTTGTTTGGGAGCCACGTCGCACGACCGCGCAAATGTTAGTTAAAGCGACGCAGTGCCGGAAGCTGACATTTCGCCTGGGAACGAAGGGGGTTTATGTGCCCAGTAAGCAAGTGGTTAAAGATAAACACTAACCATGGTGTCTCTTTCAGGTGAAGGAACAGTATGAGGAACAGTTCGGGATGAACCCCGGAGAATTTATGGCGATCCTCGTTTGTACTCAGTCTGTTGCCGGAACAAATTACTTTTTCAAGGTAATGCTTTGGGTTTTCTACAACATTGTCCCTTTGCTATAAATCTATATACTGCAGTGCTGTAAAAAGAACACTGAATCATTTGCACCAGGGCAGCTTACACTCTATTTCTCTCCTGATCATCTGGGCATTTCTTTGTCAGTGGACTGATAACTGAGGGTGGTGCAGGTAACCCAACCCACCAGGAGGTGGCTGGCTGTCGGTGCACTGTTTGCCCCCCCCCCCCCCCCAAATAAATACCACCCGCCACCACTGCCAGGGCCGGCCTTTGGGGTGTGCGAGCTGTGCGGCCGCACAGGGCGCCATGGGCAACAGGGGTGCCGTGCGGCCATCACAGCTCGCAGAATGTGAGTCGCAGCAGGGCCGGTGCCAGCTTCCTACCACCCCCCCCTGTACCCCACTGCCAGCTTCCTACCACCCCTCCAACGTCATTCCCCTACCACCCCACCCCCGTCATCCCCCTGTCAACTTCATCCCTCCTGTACCCCTCCTGTTTGCAGTGATCAATGTTTTGATACATATTTTTGGTTAAAAAAAAATCGCAATAAGCGTATTTTGATTGGTTTGAGCAAAAATTATTGCGTCTACAAATTACAGGAAAGATTTGTAACTTTTTTTATTTTTTTATTTTACTAGTAATGGGGGCGATCTGCTTTTATTTTTTTTCGGGACTGCGACATTGCGGCAGACAGATCGGACCCCTAACTGAATTTTTTTTCACTTTTGGGGGTACCAGTGACATTACTACAGTAATCAGTGCTAAAAATATGCACTGTTACAGTAATAATGCCATTGACAGGGAAGGGGTTACGTTATTTATTATTGTAATTGTTTGCACATGCAATTAACTGTTATTGAAACAAATTATTTGTTACAAATATTTTTTTCCTCTTTGTGTATGTTTAGGTGACCAGGGGGCGAGGGGGGGGGGGGGGGCCACAGGATTTGCTCGCACAGGGCGCCTGAACACCTAAGGCGGCTTTGACCACTGCACACTATTCTCAACCCTGTCCTCAAGTACCCCCCAACAGGTTACATTTTGGGAATTTCTAGCTGTCCAAAATACCAAGCCATTGACTCTGATTAAACTACTTCAATACCGGGCATTTTCACCCACTTCCTGCCCAGGTCAATTTTCAGCTTTTAGCGCTGTCACACTTTGAATGACAATTCTGCGCTCGTGCTCTACTGTGACCAAATAACATTTTGATAATCCCCCCCCCCCCCCCCCCCACAAATAGAGCTTTATTTCGGTGGTATTTTCGTAATTTATGAAAAAAAAACACAATATTTTTTAACTTTTTTTCCATAATAAATATCCCATTTAAAATAAAAATAAAAAAATTATTTCCTCAGTTTAGGCCGATATGTATTCTTCTTCTACATATTTTTGGTTAAAAAAATAGCATCAAGTGTATATTGATTGGATTGCGCAAAAGTTATAGCTTCTACAAACTAGGTTATTGATTTATGGCATTTTTATTATTATTGTTTTTTTTACTGGTAATGGCGTTTTTGTTTCTAGGAGGGGTGGTAGTGGAGGGCAGTATGATAGGGTGGAGGGCAGTATGATAGGGTGGAGGGCAGTATGATAGGGTGGAGGGCAGTATGATAGGGTGGAGGGCAGTATGATAGGGTGGAGGGCAGTATGATAGGGTGGAGGGCAGTATGATAGGGTGGAGGGCAGTATGATAGGGTGGAGGGCAGTATGATAGGGTGGAGGGCAGTATGATAGGGTGGAGGGCAGTATGATGGGAGGGGATGGCAGTGGAGGGCAGTATGATAGGGTGGAGGGCAGTATGATGGGAGGAGGTGGTAGTGGAGGGCAGTATAATGGGAGAGGGTGGTAGTGGAGGGCAGTATGATGGGAGGAGGGTGGTAGTTGGTGGCAGCATGATGGGAGGGGGGTGGTGGTGGAGAGCAGCATGATGGGAGGGGGGTGGTGGTGGAGGGCAGTATGATGGGGGGGGGTGTGGTAGTGGAGGGCAGTATGAGGGGAGGGGGGTGGTAGTGGAGGGCAGTGTATGATGGGGGGGGGGGTGGTAGTGGAGGGCAGTATGATGGGAGTGTGATGGGGTGGGGCTCAGTATGATGGGAGGGGGTAGTGGAGGGCATTGTGATGGGAGGGGGTAGTGTGATAGGAGGGCAGTATGATGGGAGGTCGGGCAGTATGATGGGAGGTCGGGCAGTATGATGGGAGGTCGGGATAGTGGCGGGCAATATAGGGGGACTGTTTAGCATGACTAAAGGGGGGCAATGTATGGGAGGGAGCAGAGTGACCATGAGCATCCTTGGGGCACTGCAGGGAGCATTTCTCCTACATCTTTTCCAGCGGCAGGAACAACCTGCTTCAGGCAAGACCCGGAGTCAGGGGCGGAGTTGGCTGTCCTCCGATGACTGTGGCGCTTAGGCGCGAGGCGGAGGAAGTGAAATGCTGGGGGCCCGCTCTCTTCTTCATCATGACGTCACTGGTTGCTAGATGCCAAGCGGTCCACGGCTAGCAACCAGTTCTTTGGGCAGTGAGCCAGGCAGTGCCCGGTGGTTAATAATAAGGTGGGTTTCAGTCAGCAGTACACCGGGCAGTGAGTGACAGCGGTGGCATTTATAGCGGGCATCAGATCTGCCCTAGGGGAAATTCCAGGATACTGTATAGTCCTGGAATGAAGGTGCCCGGGACCGACCTCCCAAGGCAGGACTTTCCCAGGCAATCCGGGATAGTTGGGAGGTATGCCTTGCCCCACAGGAGCTTGCAACCGCAGTATTTCAGAACTGTCATTCCGGATAGAACATTTGAAATTTATAATATCAGTGAAGCTGTTTAACTTTTCTGATCTTTCAGGTTTACATCCGAGAGGACACTTATATCCACGTTCGAGTCTTCGTACCTCTGCCTGGTTCAGATGAGGGACCCACTTTGGAGTCTTTCCAGGCGAATAAGACCAAGGATGATGAGCTGGAGTATTTCTAAGATGGAGATGATTACAACAGAGAATGAACATGAAGAATCCTCCTAAATCTTCCCCAGTTCACCTTTCAGTCGGCACAGTCCTAATTAATGCATATGTCATCAAGGTCGAGTGTACATTTCTGCAATACATGTTTTCTCTTTAGCAGTGGCGGCTGGTGCTCAAAATTTTTTGGGGGGGGTGCAAACAGAAAAAAATTGCAGCCTCACTGTGCCCATCAAATGCAGCCACAGTGCCATCAAACGCCACCACTGTGCCTTGCCATCAAACGCCACCACTGTGCCATGCCATCAAACACAGCCACTGTGCCATCAATTATCACCACTGTGCCATGCCATCAAACGCAGCCACTGTGCCATGCCATCAAACGCAGCCACTGTGCCATGCCATCAAACGCAGCCACTATGCCATGCCATCAAACGCAGCCACTGTGCCATGCCATCAAACGCAGCCACTGTGCCATGCCATCAAACGCAGCCACTGTGCCATGCCATCAAACGCAGCCACTGTGCCATCAATTTTCAGCACTGTACCATGCCATCAAACGTCGCCACTGTGCCCTTTAATTGTTGCCTTTGTGCCCATTGTCGCCGCTGTGCCCTGTAAAATGCACTTACCTTTCTCCTTCCACGTCCCTCGATGTCTTCCCCCGCCTTGGTGACGCTTTAGCCAATAGGGTTACCGATATCCGGGAGACGAGGGCTGGCTCTGATAGGCAGTTCCGCACAGCCAACCAGCTGCCGTTATTCAGGTAGCCGGCACTCAAGATCCGGCCACCTGAATAGACCAGCGGCAGCCGGCAACAATAACATATATTTATGCAATGCATGAATGTATGTAATTTCAGTGGCGGTGCGGAGCCAGAGGGGGCGGCGCTCCAGCTCCCTCTATACACGGACCTCCACTGCTCTTTAGCCTCTTCCCACTTATGTAATGCTCAGGCGTCTGTGTGGGGGATGAACCTGAACGCTGGCTGCATGTATAAATGTCAGCTGGCTCTGTGCATATTCTTTTCTAAGCACAGTGACCGAGCTGTCACCATTGTATCTGGTGGGCAGGGCTTGTGATCATGTGCTCACTGCAATAGCCAATGAAAGTAGTCACATGATCAGGAGCTCCACCAGTTTTTCAAAACACTTTAAAGGGCCAGCAACAATAAGTGAGAATGAGGAAAGGGGCGGTGGGACTTTAAATGAAGCACATAGGTATACAAAATGTATTTATTAATGATGATAACAATTTGGTACATAATAGTAATCATGATGCATAATGGAATCAACACAGCTTTTATATATTTACTGTATAAATTTATACACACATAAATTATCACATAAAAAATAGAGAGTTGACATTGCATAATGCATATATGAAGAGTATGGTAAGTAGAGACACAGCATTGAACATCTCTACGCGTTTCTTGGATTGATCCAATCTTCAGGAGCATGCCCGTGACTTGGAATATGTAATATATGGTAGCTGAAATATCTATATGGTCTGACCCTGCCAAGGAAAGGGGGTTGGTAATGAGAAGTAAGAATAAAGATTAAACCCATAAAAGCCCCCACAGACGTAACTATATGATGAGTGTGGCACTGCAGATGGGAGACCCCCTGAGGCAGGGGTGTCAAACTCAATTTGCTTGTGGGCCACATCAGCATTATGGTTGCCCTCAAAGGGCCAGTTGTATCAGCACCCCACCCCCCTTACATCAGATGTCAAGAGCCCCCCATCATCAGACGTTAAGCACCCCCCCCCCCCACTGTCCCTTACATCAGTGTACCCCCTTGCCTTGTGCTGCTGCCAGGAAGGCTGGACAGAGAAGTGCAGGATCTGGTGGAGGAGTCCTGTCCTCTTTGCTGCTGAGTGCTGAGACCAGATGGGAGCAGAGACGAGGGTGGTGTGAGGACCACATGAAATGACTTGGGGGGCCTTGTGTTTGACACCTGTGCCCTAGGGGCATCACCACCGGGAGCTGAGGTGGCGTGGAGCTGCCTGAAGCCTGGCAAGGACAACCTCTATGGGGGGGTAGATTTCCAAAAAGTGAAAATTAATCATGGGTAACCATGTACAGTAGAACCTCAGATTCCGAGCATAGTCCATTCCAGGAGAATGTTCGTAATCCAAAGCACTCGCATATCAAAGTGAGTTTCCCCATTGCTATCCACCTTGCTCTTTTTCTTTTATATGAGTTTCCCCATTGAAGTCAATGGAAACAAAAAATAATTAGTTCCGCATTGACTTCAATGGTATGCAAACCCACATGCGGCCAGAGGCAGGGGGGTGCCGGAAAGCCTCAGAAAGGGCTAGAAATGCCCGATTACAGTTCGGCTGACCTTGGCAAACTTTGTAAAGCCTCTTTATGAGGTTTGTCAAGGTCACCCAAGCTTGGGCTCCGTTCCCAAGCCTTTCCGAGGTTTGCTGAGGTGAGCCAAGCTGTCCTTGGGCCTTTCCGTGCATTTCGGAACGGCTGCCAAATGGTGCCGTTCGGCTCCGGCGCCCCCTACCTCAGGCCAAACGCGATACTGCGCACCGCTTTGGCCTGAACCCTGCTCGTTTTGCAAGACAACACTTGCAAACAGTTAGGATTTTGGGAAATACAGCGATTGAATTGCGAAAACGCTCGTTGACCGCGTTACTCGTAATCCGAGGTTCCACTGTATTATAATTTATATCATGTGTGCAAAGTGTCCTGTACTCGGTAAAGGGAAGAACAGATAATATTATTAGAATAGGAAGTGTCAGTGAAGTCCAAGCAGATAGGTTACAACGGTGGTGAGTTGGAAAATTAGAACGTGGAATCCTTCACTGATTGTTTTCCCATTCCTTGATATTCTAGTCATCCTTAATGCTTGATCAGTGTGACATACGATCTGGTGTAGGAGCCTTTGTTCCCATCTGATAAAGCTAGCGGAGGAAAGTGGGATTGTAGCGGTGCCGAGAACAATATATTCAAAAATAAACAAATAATACATAAAAATTACAATTTTATTAAGATAGCGTACACATATAGGGCCAGATTCTTGTACGGCGGCGTAAGTACAAGCGGGGCGTAGCGTATCGTATTTACGGTACGCTGCCGCAACTTAGGACGCAAGTGCCGTATTCTCAAAGCACTTGCGTCCTTATGGCGGCGTAGCGTATATGGGCCGGCGTAAGCCCGGGTAATTCAAATTAGGCTTGGAGTGGGCGTGTTGCATGGTAATCAACCATGACCCCTCGTAACTGACGCTTTTCCGAACGGCGCATGCGCCGTCCGCGGACGTATCCCAGTGTGCATGCTCAAAATTACGCCGCAAATACTCATTGGTTTCGACGTGAACGTAACTTACGCAAAGCCCTATTCGCGAACGGTTTACGCAAACGACGGAAAAATCGCCGCTGACCCGACGTCCATACTTACCATTGCGTACGCCTCACCTACGCCTCATATAGCAGGGGTAACTTTACGCCGGACTTACGCTTACGCAAACGACGTAAAAAAAACGACGACCGGGCGCAAGTACGTTCGTGAATCGGCGTATCTAGCTCATTTGCATATTCAAAGAGTAAATCGACAGAAGCGCCACCTAGCGGCCAGCGTAAAAATGCAACTAAGATACGACAGCGTAAGAGACTTACGCCGGTCGTATCTAAGCAAAATTCCGGCGTATCTTGTTTTCTGAATACAGAAAATAGATACGCCGGCGCATCTTAGAAGTTGCGCGGCGTATCTCGAGATATGCCGACGTAACTCGTTTCAGAATCTGGCCCATAGATTATACAGAAAAAAAAAGGTTCAACAAAACAAATTGTTCAAGCAAACATTGAAGTTTGTGGGTCACTGGTATTCCCAAATTGTATGAGGTAGTGGTCACAGGAGATGTCCCATCCATGGGCGTCCGCTCCATAGGGCAAGGGGGGGCAATTGTTCTGCAACAGCTGGAGGTCCGCTAATTGCATATCCCTAACCTAGTGTATCACTTTGGCTTGGAAGTTTTTCATGGTTCAATCTCACGTAATTAGTATACAGTTGAACCTCGGATTACGAGTTTTCCCATTGAAGTCAATGGAAACGAAAATAATTAGTTCCGCATTGACTTCAATGGGATGCAATACCGAATGCGGCCAGAGGTGGGGGTGCCAGAGAGCACCCTGAAAAGGCCCGAGGACACTTTGGCTTATTTCCTGCGCCCGCCCGTACCGCAAGCCAATGTTCGGCTTTTCTCAGCTCCTGTGCCCCCCTACCTCAGGCCTATTTTCAGCTCTGCTCTGCTCCTGCGCCCTCCCTACCTCAGGCCAAATGAGGTACTGCAGGCCTATTTTCGGCACTGCTCGGCTCATGCGCCCCCGCACCTCAGGCCAAATGAGGTACTGCAGGCCTATTTTCGGCACTGCTCGGCTCATGCGCCCCCGTACCTCAGGCCAAATGAGGTACTGCAGGCCTATTTATCTATGTTTGACACCTGTGCCCTAGGGGGTCTCCGATCTGCAGTACCACACTTATCATATAGTTGCGTCTGTAAGTGCTTTAGACTGCGGGGGCTTTTATGGGTTTATTATTTATTCTTACTTTTTATTACCAACTCCCCTTTCCTTGGCAGGGTCAGACCATATAGATATTTCTACTACCATATATTACATATTCCAAGTCACGGGCATGCTCCTGAAGATTGGATCAATCCATGAAACGCGTAGAAATGCTCAATGCCGTGTCTATACTTGCCATACTCTTCATACGTGCATTATGTGATATCAAATGTTAATTTTTTGTGATTTGCTTTTTATTACATGCGTGTCTGTGTGTTTTATTAACTGTGTTGATTCCAATATGCGACATAATAATTATTATGTACCAGATTATTGTTGTTATTAACCACTTAAGGACCGAGCCTCTTTCGGGGATTTGTTGTTTACAAGTTAAAAACTGTATATTTTTGCTAAAAAATGACTTAAAACTCCCAAACATTATAAAAAAATATGCTAGAGAATAAAATGGCGGTCGTTGCAATACTTTTTGCCACACCGTATTTGTGCAGCGGTCTTATAAGCGCAACTTTTTTGGTAAATTTGAATAAAAAAAATAAGACAACAGTAAGGTTAGCTCAATTTTTTTTATATATTGTGAAAGATAATGTTACGCCGAGTAAATTGATACCCAACACGTCACGCTTCAAAATTGCGCCCGCTCGTGGAATGGCGACAAACTTTTACCCTTAAAAATATCCATAGGCGATGTTTAAACAAATTCTACAGGTTACCAGTTTTGAGTCACAGAGGAGGTCTGGGGCTAGAATTATTGCTCTCGCTCTAACGATCGCGGCGATACCTCACATGTGTGGTTTGAACACCATTTTCATATGCGGGTGCTGCTCACGTATGCGTTCGCTTCTGCGCACAAGCTCGCCAGGATGGGGCGTTTTTTTTTTTTCTTATTTATTTTTTTTACACAAAAAAAATATGTGTCACTTTTATTCCTATTATAAGGAATGTAAACATGCCTTTTAATAGGAAAAAAAAGCATGACAGGTCCTCTTTAATATGAGATCTGGGGGTCAAAAAGACGTCACATCTCATATTTACACTAAAATGCAATAATAATAAAAAAATAAAAAAATTTAATTTTTTTCCTCCTTTTAACCACTTGACCACTGGGCACTTAAACCCCCTTCCTAACCAGACCAATTTTCAGCTTTCGGTGCTCTCACAATTTGAATGACAATTACTCAGTCATACAACATTCTACCCATTTGAAATTTTTGTCCTTTTTTTCACACAAATAGAGCTTTCTTTTGGTGGTATTTGATCACTTCTGGGTTTTTTATTTTTTGCGCTATAAAAGAAAAACGACTGAAAATTCTGTAAAAAAAATAAAAAAATAACTTGTTTCTGTCATATTAGTGGGTTATTTCTCACACACAGCATATGCATACCACAAATTACACCCCAAAACACATTCTGCTATTCCTCCCGAGTATGGCGATACCCCATGTGTGGGACTTTTACACAGCGTGGCCACATACAGAGGCCCAACATGCAGGGAGCACCATCAGGCGTTCTGGAACACCCAGACCAATTCTGACATTTCTCTCCTACATGGAAAAATCATAATTTATTTGCTAGAAAATTACATAGAACCCCAAAACATTATATATGCTTTTTTAGCAAAGACCCTAGAGAATACAATGGCGGCCGTTACAACGTTTTATCTCGCACGGTATTTTCGCAGAAATTTCTTGAACGCGTGTTTTTTAAAAAACGGTTTTGTGCTTAAAACAAAACAAAACAGTAAAGTTAGCCCAATTTTTTTTCATAATGTGAAAGATGAAGTTACGCCGAGTAAATAGATACCCAACATGTCACACTTCAAAATTGCGCACACTCGTGGAATGGCGCCAAACCTCGCTACTTAAAAATCCCCATAGGCGGTATTGCAGAGTATCGCGCAGGGTATTGCAGAGTATTGGGGTATTGCAAAGTATCATGCAGGGTATTGGGGTATTGCCGAGTATTGGGGTATTGCCGAGTATTGGGGTATTGCCGAGTATTGGGGTATTGCAAAGTATCATGCAGAGTATTGGGGTATTGCCGAGTATTGGGGTATTGCCGAGTATTGGGGTATTGCCGAGTATTGGGGTATTGTTGAGTATTGGGGTATTGTTGAGTATTGGGGTATTGCAAAGTATCATGCAGAGTATTGGGGTATTGCCGAGTATTGGGGTATTGCCGAGTATTGGGGTATTGTTGAGTATTGTTGAGTATTGGGGTATTGTTGAGTATTGGGGTATTGTTGAGTACTGGGGCATTGCCGGGTACTGGGGTATTGTGGGGTACTGGGGTATTGTGGGGTACTGGGGTATTGTGGGGTACTGGGGTATTGTTGGGTACTGGGGTATTGTGGGGTATTGTTGGGTACTGGGGTATTGTTGGGTACTGGGGTATTGTGGGGTACTGGGGTATTGTGGGGTATTGTTGGGTACTGGGGTATTGTGGGGTACTGGGGTATTGTGGGGTATTGTGGGGGTACTGGGGTATTGTGGGGTATTGTTGTGTACTGGGGGATTGCTGGGTACTGGGGATTGCAGGGTACTAGGGGATTGCAGAGCTGGGATGTTTTGAGGGATGGCTGGATCTGTGACTGCATTTGTCACAGATCCAGCCACAGCTCAGCTGCTGACACCCCGCTCCCCCCCCCCTCTCCTCGCACACTGTACAGAGAGGAGAGCGAGGAGAGGGAGGAACCGGCGTCATCAAATGACGCCGGTTTGTTTACAAGTGATCGCGCCGTCATTCGACGGCGCGATCACGTGGTAAACGGCCGCTATCAGCGGCAATTTACCGTGATCCGTGATGCGCCAGGTCTTCTAGACCCGGCGAGCACGGACACTTTCGCGAGCGCGTCCCAGGGACGTCGTGTCAAAGCAACTCCACCGCGCCGTAGCAGTAAAATGCTTATGGCGCGGTGGGGAAGTGGTTAAAGAGCTATGGGCGGAAGTGACTTTTTGACATCGCTTCCGCCCTGCTATGGTATGGAGCCCGAAACATCATTTGCATGGGGTCACGCTTCATTAGCATGGATCACGCCCACTTCCACCTACTTCCACTTACGCCGGCTTATGGCCCGTACACACGATCCGAATATCGGACGAAAACGATCGTCCGATGAAGGATCGTACGATTTTCGAGAGCCGATCACGACCGTTCATCCTATAATATTCGATCGGACAAGCGCGAAAATGTTCCTCGTACGATGCCAGATCATACGATTTTTCATTTAGTCAGTACAGTTGTCGTCCGAATATACAATACAAATACATCACAACACGTGACATCACTTCCGATTTTTTTTTTTTCTGTCGTACGAGAATTTTCGTGACTTTAATAACCTATTTCATTTTACTTGCGACTATTAAGCAAAAAAAAAAAATCGTATGATCCGTCGTACGATATTCGGCTCGTATGTACGGGGCATTACGCCTACGAATATACGCTACGCCGGCGCAGAGTTGGGAGCATTTGCTATGTGAATTCCGTGCTTCCCTCTCCGAGCTGCGCCGGTGTAGCGTAAAAGACATACGCTACGGCGGCATAAATATGCGCCGATGTCTGTGAATCCGGTCATATAAGCATTGTGTTGCCCCCAGTTATACAGTTGCATTTGTGTATGTAGCTTAGTTTGTTTCTTTGGTTGTTTTTTTATTATGATACCACCTTGTGGCTATTGCTTTTATTGCATGTAATATATATATATATATATATATATATATATATATATATATATATATATATATATATATATATATATAATTTTTATTATTATTACAATTATTATTATTTTTTATATATAATTTTGCTATATTCAGCCAGGCATAGCGGTCTCAGGAAGGGATAGTCGCTGTTACAATCCCTCCCAACTTTCTGAAATGGCAATGAGGGGGGCGGGATCTGGGGGCCCCCCTTGTTAAAGGGGGCTTCCAGACTCCAAAAAGCCCCCTTGTCCGCAGACCCCGACAACCACCGGGCAAGGGTTGTTGGGAAGAGGCCATTGTCCCCATCAACATGGGGGCAAGGTGCTTTGGGGTGGTGGGGCGCAGAGCAGTCATTTTGTCCCTCATTTTGGTCTGATCTATATAGTTGTATATAAAATGCACTTTTTATCTTTCAAAAAGTGTTTTCCACTGCTAAACCTTTCATCTAAGTGTTAAATTGCTGCATTTGTAACTTCCAAAAGCCAATATAAAGGAATAGTAGTGGTAAAAAAAAAGCACTTGTGGGTTTAACCAATCTTGTTTCTTTAATTTCTTTCATTAAGGGGGCGTGGCAATGGGTGTGTCCTATGCCTGCATACTTTTGCTGATTGGTGTCCCTCATCTGAAAAAGTTGGGAGGCGTGCCCATTACCCTTCACAGCACAAATAGCCCCCATCCCCCCTCCTGCACAAACCTCTCATCCCAGCACCACTGACTGTCACCCCCTTTTCATTGTGTATAGTTCCCCCCGGCCTGTAAGCTCCAAACACGCATGCTCCGAACCAATGTCAACCATAGCACAACATTAGCAGAAGTTGACCAAAGGGTGGCGCTAAAGAGATGAAAAACAACGTAGTTTGGTGAATGTTGGCTGAAAAAGTTCATGCCGTCTGTATGCAAAATTCCACAGATTTGTCCGATGGAAATCCGATCGTGTGTACGAGGCTTAGGGATGGTTGTACAGAACAGCTGCCATCGAGGAAGCAAGCTCTAGCAGTGACAGAGAGAAAGCTTAAATTGAAGAAGAAAAAATCTTGAAGAGTAATAAAAATAGGTGGCAACAAAAATACTGTAGGTCAGTAGAACTGAAGAGAAGGTGTCCAACCTCCGGGGAGGAATCGGGGGGGGGGGGGACTGCCGCGAATTGAGAAGGGGGGGCCGTGAATTGAGAAGCGGGGGATCACGAATTGAGAAGCTGGGGGGTGCTACCGCCGCAAATTGAGGTTTGGAGGCTTTGGGTACTGACAAACAAGAATAAAAAGGGAGTTGCCCTGGGGACCTCTGGGCTCCTTAAAAAAAAAAAAATAAGAAAAATATACAAAAAAAGAGTAGCTATCCGTGGGTGGCCCTGTGGACCTCCGGGCCCCTGGGGACCTTTAATAAAAAGAAAAAAAAAAGAAAAAAGAAAATATATAAAAAACAAAAATGTACTTGTTTTTTATGTAAAAAAAAAAGGGAGGGGAGTTTCCATCCAGGGACCCTGGGGACCTCTGGGCCCTTTAGTAATAAAAGAAATATAAAAAAAATAAAAAAATTTGATTAAAAAAAGGAGAGTTTCCGTCCGGGGCCACTGGGGACCTCTGGGCCCTTTAATAAAAAGAAAAAATAAATATATATATATATATATATATAAATATATATACAAAAAATAAAAAATATATCAAAAATACAATTTTTATTTTAAAAAAGGGGGAGTTGCCACTCGGGGACCTCTGGCCCCTTTAATAAAAATAAAAAATATTTAAAAAAAAGAAAGAAAAAAAATATAAAAAAAAAGAAAAAAAATACTTTTATATAAAAAAAAGGGGGGGGGGTTGCCATCCAGGGCCCTGGGGACCTCTGGGCCCCTTAATAAAAAATATATATAGATATATATCTATATATATTTTTTTTTTTATAAAACAAAAAAATATATATTAATAAAAGGGGTGTTGCCATTCGTGAGCCCTGGGGACCTCCGGGTCCCTTACAAAAAAAAAGGGGGGGGGGACCTTCAGGCCCCTTACATTTTTTTTTCTTCACTGTTATTAATTCAATTATGTCTTCACTGGTATGAGCATATTCGTTTTAATATTAATATTATGCTATTTAGGTTTGCGCTGCACTGCTCTGTTTGATATACCCTTACAGGTGTACTGCCTGTACCCCCCTGATCTGCAGCATGGTAGTAGGTGGAGTTATCCTGGGTTGGCCTACATTTTTGTGTCCAATCCTCCTGTAGGTGGCAGTATAACCCAAAAGTTAGAAAAATTCCTATGTCCCTCAATGAATGAGGAAGAAATTAGGACAACAACATGTATGTACAATTTTATAAAAATCTGCACTGGGAAATCTGTGTGGGTGCGATTCGCTGGGCCCCTGGGTTCAAGCCGGGGACGTTTTTTGAAAGAAGCCATGCAAACGATCGGCGCCTTTTTACGAATCTTCATTTTTACAGCTTCCCCTCTCCTATGTGGATGCCAAAATGTGTTCCCTGTAACTAGACTTCGGTGCCAGACGTTTTACAAGCGCTACGAGATCGGCTCCAGGGTCAGCGTTTAAAAATCTAATTTGGACGCAACGAGGCCGTAAACGAGCCTTCACACCGGATTGTATTTCCTTGCGACTCTGCGATCATTTCCCAAGGAAGAGAGATCGTTTTCAGCACAAATGAAAAGGCAGAAAATAAAGGAGGCTTAAATTCAGGTTCTCTGGAAAAGATACGGCTAATAAAAATGATGAGAATTTCCAGATTTTTGACTAACACGCAAATGGTGCATTTTTTTTTTTTTAGGTATTTATCTACGGCAAGACAACTCCAAGTCCTGCTCTACGGACAGAATTATTATTAGAATTGATCTTGGCTTACGGTGCCTTGCGAAATTATTCGGCCCCCTTGAAATTTGCCACCTTTTGCCACATTTCAGGCTTCAAACATAAAGATCTAAAACTATTTTTTTTTTGAAGAATCAACAACAAGTGGGACACAATCATGAAGTGGAACGAAATTTATTGGATATTTCAAACTTTTTTAACAAATAAAAAACTGAAAAATTGGGCGTGCAAAATGATTCAGCCCCTTTACTTTCAGTGCAGCAAACTCTCTCCAGAAGTTCAGTGAGGATCTCTGAATGATCCAATGTTGACCTAAATGACTAATGATGATAAATACAATCCACCTGTGTGTAATCAAGTCTCCGTATAAATGCACCTGCACTGTGATAGTCTCAGAGGTCTGTTTAAAGCTCAGAGAGCATCATGAAGAACAAGGAACCTGCACCTAAACCAGAGAGCAAAAATGTAATAAAATGTAGTAGTGCAGGTTACTGCTCCATGGATGTTTTGGCTTTATTAGTTTTATTTTAAGGCTTTTTTCCCCCTGGTGATCTTGCCAGCAATACACTTCCTATTAAAAGGTGACAACAGTCAACATACTCCATCCACTTCAGCCCCGGACCATTTGGCTGGCCAAAGACCAGGCCACTTTTTGCGATTCGGCACTGCGTCGCTTCAACCACTTAAGGACCGCCTACTGCACATATACGTCAGCAGAATGGCACGGCTGGGCACATCAACGTATATATACGTTGGTTTCTAGTACCCAGCCGTGGGTTCACGGGCGTGCGCCCGCGGCGCGCTCCCGTGACCAGGTCCGAAGCTCCGGGCCCGGGGGACTCGCGGACCCGATCGCCACTGCAGTGCGGCGATCCGTCCCTGGAGCTGAAGAACGGGGAGAGTTCTCTGTGGCAGCAGCATCGATCGCGTCATCCCTGTTATAGGGGGACGCGATCGATGACATCAAACCTACAGCCACACCCCCCTACAGTTGTAAACACACACACAGGACACACTCAAAGTCACAGCGCCCCCTGTGGCAACTGTCATTTTCACAGTAAACAATGCAATTTACATGCATTTTTTTGCTGTGAAAATGACAATTGTCCCAAAAATGTGTCAAAATTGTCCGAAGTGTCCGCCATAATGTCGCAGTCACGAAAAAAATCGCTGATCGCCGCTATTAGTAGTAGAAAAAAAATAATTAATAAAAATGCAATAAAACTATCCCTTATTTTGTAAACGCTATACATTTTGCGAAAACCAACCGATAAACGCTTATTGCGATTTTTTTTACCAAAAATATGTAGAAGAATACGTATCGGCCTAAACTGAGGGAAAAAAATGTTTTTTTATATATTTTTGGGGGATATTTATTATAGCAAAAAGTAAAAAATATTGAATTTTTTTTTTAAATTGTCGCTCTATTTTTGTTTATAGCGCAAAAAATAAAAACCGCAGAGGTGATCAAATACCACCAAAAGAAAGCTCTATTTGTGGGGAAAAAAGGACGCCAATTTTGTTTGGGAGCCACGTCGCACGACCGCGCAATTGTCAGTTAAAACGACGCAGTGCCGAATCGCAAAAAGGGGCAAGGTCCTTTACCTGCATTTTGGTCCGGCTCTTAAGTGGTTAACTGACAATTGCGTGGTCGTGCGACGTGACTTCCAAACAAAATTGGCGTCCTTTAGCACGGCAACTTTGAGTTATATTCTTTTTAACCACTTAAGACCACTTAAGACCCGGAAGCTCTATTTGTGGGGAAAAAAAGGACGCCACTTAAGACCCGGACCCGGAAGCTCTATTTGTGGGGAAAAAAAGGACGCCAATTTTGTTTGGGAGCCACGTCGCGCGATCGCGCAATTGTTAAAGCGACGCAGTGCCGAATCACAAAAAAAGGGATTTTTAAATACAGCTTACCTGTAAAATCCTTTTCTTGGAGTACATCACGGGACACAGAGCGGCATATTCATTACTATGTGGGTTATATGGAGTACCTTCAGGTGTGGACACTGGCAATCTCAAACAGGAAGTCCCCTCCCTATATAACCCCCTCCCCTAGAGGGAGTCCCTCAGTTTTGTAGCAAGCAGTATGCCTCCCAAAATGGTCACCCAAAAGAGGGGTGGGAGCTCTGTGTCCCGTGATGTACTCCAAGAAAAGGATTTTACAGGTAAGCTGTATTTAAAAATCCCTTTTTCTTTCTCGTACATCACGGGACACAGAGCGGCATATTCATTACTATGTGGGATGTCCGAAAGCAATGCTTTAATGAGGGGAGGGAGACATCTTCCAAAGAAGGATTCAATTTAGAGGTATACTCAGATACTAGTAAATCCAACTTAAACGAGAAATGTAAATCTCAAATCAAATCAAGGGAGCCCCCTCAGATCCTGAGGAGCTTGAATCGCGGCCTGTAGTACTGACTGCCCAAAGGCTGCATCCGCATTCCTTCTTACGTCCACTTGATAAAATTTTGTAAACGTGTGGACTGATGACTACGTTGCTGCCTTGCATATTCGAGCCATAGAGATCTGATGATGTGCTGCCTAGGAGGTGCCCCTGGCCCTGGTAGAATGGGCCTTTACCGACAAAGGAGGAGGCACCTCTTCAAACCGCAGGCCCGAACAATTAATTGTTTAATCCATCTTGCGATGGTGGATCAAGCGGCTGCCTGACCCATCTTGGGCCCTTCCGGTAAAACGAACACCACATCTGTTTTCCGAACCTTCTCTGTAGCTTTAAGATAGGCCCTTACGGCCCTGACAATATCCAACGTATGCAGCAACCCCTCTTTTCTAGAGGTGGGTTTTGGAAGAAGGATGGAAGTACCACATCCTGGTTCAGGTGGAAACTGGATATAACCTTTGGTAGAAAGGAAGGATGAGGACGGAACCCCGCCCTATCCTTATGCAAAATGAGATATGGTTCCTTACAAGATAAGGCTGCCAATTCCGATACTCTCCTGGCCGAAACTATGGTGATCCGAAATACCGACTTTCTAGTCAGTAAAATCAAGGTACCTCAGCCAACGGCTCAAGAGGTTGTTTCTGTAGGGATGACAGAACAAGATTTAAGTCCCATGGACAAAGTGGTGACTTGACAGGAGGATTAATACGCAAGACCCCCTGTAAGAAGGTCTTTACCAGCGAGTGGGTGGCCAGCGGCCTCTGAAACCACACTGACAGAGCTGAGATCTGTCCCTTGATTGTGCTTAGTGCCAGGCCTTTATCCACTCCTAGCTGGAGAAAACTTAACACCCTATCAATAGTATATTTGCGGGAATTCCATCTTTTGGATTCACACCAGCCTACGTAGTTCCTCCACACCCTGTAATAAATCACCCTGGAGGCCGGCTTTCTAGCCCTAATCAGGGTAGGAATTACCTGCCTAGACAGACCTCTACCCCTGAGAATCAGGGATTCAGCCTCCAGGCCGTCAAATTTAGACGCTGTAATGTAGGGTGGAGGATCGGGCCTTGTGAGAGTAGGTCTGGTTGTAGAGGAAGAGTCCAAGGGTCTCCCACTGCCATCTTCAGGACTAGTGAGTACCAAGTCCTCCGGGGCCAAGCTGGAGCTACTAGAATGACTGGCTTGTGCTCCACTCTGATCTTGCGCAACAGGCGAGGGAGTAACTGTAGCGGAGGGAATGCATATAGAAGTTTGAATTGATGCCAAGGGCAAACCAACGCATCGGTTCCGCAGGCCATAGGATCCCTCGTTCGAGACACGAACCTGTCTAGTTTCTTGTTGAACCTGGATGCCATTATATCTACGTCTGGCATTCCCCACCTCTGGCAGATTGTCTGAAAGACCTGGGGATGCAGAGACCACTCCCCTGGCGACAGACTCTGGCGACTTAAGAAGTCTGCCTGCAGGTTGTCCACTCCGGGAATGAATATCGCCGAAATGCAGGGTACATGAACCTCTGCCCACTGAAAAATCAAGCTCACCTCCCTCCGAGCGGCCCGACTCCTGGTTCCCCCTTTGGTGGTTTATGTATGCCACCGCCGTGGCACTGTCTGACTGGATTCTCACCGGGAACCCCTTTAATCTGGAGGTCCATGCCAGAAGGGCTAGGCGAGCAGCTCTGATCTCCAAGATATTGATGGGGAGCTGCCTCTCTGCTTTCACCCAAGTTTCCTGGCGAGAGGACCCCTCGAAGACCGCCCCCCCAGCCTGTCAGGCTGGCGTCTGTGGTAACTACCTTCCAGACAACAGGGCTGAAGGATTTTCCCTTTAGAAGATTCTGGGGGTTCAACCACCAGGCCAGGCTTTGTCGGACCCTTGATGATAGCGTCAAAGGGGACTCTAAGGCATGTGCCCTCTTGCCCCAGGCTGCTAGAATGGCTGCCTGTAGGACGCGAGTGTGGATCTGAGCGTATGGTACTGCCTCGAACGTGGCCACTAGCTTGCCTAGTAATCGCATACACAGGCGAATAGTTGGTTTTTTCTTGTTTAGAACCAACTGAACCAGCCCCTTGATAGCCTCGATCTTTACCAGGGACAGGAACACTCCTTGCTATTCTGTGTCTAACCTCATGCCGAGGTATTCCAACTGCTTTGTAGGCTGGAACGCTGACTTTCCCCGGTTTAGGACCCAGCCGAATTCTTCGAGGTACCGAACCGTGAGGTTTACTGCCTTTTGCAGACCCGGCCGTGAGTGATCTATGATTAAAAGGTCGTCCAAGTATGCTAGGACTGTGACCCCCTGGATCCTTAAATTGGCCAGAACTGGGGCTAGGATCTTCGTGAATACCCGGGGGGCCGTGGCCAGCCCGAAGGGGAGCGCCCTGAATTGGAAGTGTCGCTGCCCCACCGCGAAGCGTAAAAATCTTTGATGCAACTGAAAGATTGGTACATGAAGGTAAGCATCCTTTATGTCTATGGAGGCCAGAAAATGGTCCTTCTGAAGCGCGGCGGCTGCTGACCGGATGGATTCCATCCGGAAGGAACGAACCCTTAGGTAACCGTTTAACCTCTTTAGGTCCAAGATTGGCCTGACATCGCCGTTGGGCTTTGGTATGACAAAGAGATTGGAATAGAAACCTAGCCCTTGCTCTTGGGCTGGCACCTCTATTATTACGTCCTGGCAAAGCAGGTGATCCAAAGCTGCCAGCATTGAGGCCTTCCTTGCTGGATCCCTTGGTAGCCTTGATTCTTGAAAATGAGGCGGAGGATACCTTAGAAACTCCAGTCTGTAACCTGTGGTTACAGATGCCCGGACCCATTTGTCGGGGATCTTGGCTTCCCAAACTTCTGAGAAGAAACGAAGCCTTCCCCCCACCCGCGAGAGTGGGGGCGCCCCTTCATAAGGCAGACTTAGGGGCTGTCTTTGTCGGCTTGCGATACCATGGCCTCTTACCCCCAGGGGCCTGTCCCTGCGATCTACTGTTAACGTTGGATCGTGCAGGCGGCCGTCGATACTGCCTGGAATTTGAGGGCCCCGAGACAGGAAAGAGCTGCCTTTTAAATGCAGGACCCCGGAATGTCTTTTTGACCGGTAAAAGGGTACTCTGGATGGAATCTTTTATAGCATCTACAGCAAAACACAGAGCTCTGGGAATGTCAGAAAACTCTTCTGCTTGTTGGGTAGGCATGTCCTTTAACATTTCCTTTGTCTGGTCTTTTAACGCCTGACAAACACCAATCGCAGCCACAGCTGGCTGCACCACTGCTCCTGCCGTAGCAAAGGATGCTTTTAAAAGTGTCTCTAACCTTTTATCAACCGGATCTTTAAACATATGTATGTTTTCCACCGGGCAAGTTAGTGATTTATTCACACATGAGATGGCTGCATCCACTACTGGGAGCCTCCACCTCTTGGAGAATCTTTCCTCCATGGGGTAAATGACCGCAAATCTTTTCGGTGGCAGAAAAATCCTGTCCGGCCGTACCCATCCCGAAAGATCAATTCCTCCAAGAGAGGATGGACCGGAAAAACTGCGTTGCTTAACGGAGCTTTCAAAGAGCCCAGAGAGGATACCGGAGGAACCTGAGGCTCTGGCAATGGTAAACTAAATGCCGAGCGGACCATGACCGTCAAAGACTGTACCCACAGTCTTTCTGTCTGGGAGTCTGAAAATGGTTCCTCAGAGGCAGATCCCTCAATCCCTGAACCCTCTTGGTTCAGGTCTAGTTGATCCTCCTGTGATTCCAATTCCTCCGGAGAGAGAATCTCAGCATCTGAGGATACACCTCTTGGTGATGGGGATCTAACCCGTTTCTTACCAGGAATAGCTCTAGCGATCAATGCTGCTATTCTCTCTTCTAGCCCCCCTAGGGATACGGCTAGCATCTCCTCTGTGATAAACACAGGGCTGGGTTGATCTGGGCCAGCCTCCGCACCAGATCCCCCTAATGGCTCATCCAAGGCGCTATTTATGTTAATAAGTTGCGGGGAAAGTATCGGCATATCATCAGAATCAGAGGGGGAACCCTTTTGTTTTTTGGTCTTTTTTGTACCCTTTGACCCCGAACCTTTGGAAGCCATAATACAAAATCGAGGGACTCCGCCCACACAACAGACTGTAGTGGGCAGGAGTACAAAACCAGAGCTTAGGGGACAATAGATCACTAATGCCCAAAAACTGATGGGATCCTGTATGTTTTTCTCTTTTTTTTTTTTTTTTTTAAATATATATTATATATATTTTCTTTTTTAAAACATACAGTGACCCCAAACTTTAGTTTGCCAGCCTCCAACCTGCTGCAAAAGGGGAATTTCTTGGCTTAACAAAAAAAGGCATTGGAACAAAGTCCAGCATGTACTACCCCTCTTCCGCCACCGGGAGTCACTGTTCTGCCGCTCTGCGTCCTCTCCTTCTGAAATCAGCCTCAGACTGAGCACTGACAATGCCTGCTGATCTATAACAGCACAAGGCGCGCCCCTGTATGACGCCGCAGGCACGCCCCCCCCCCCCCGCCCTCCTGTGTGAACGGCGCGAAAAACGTCTATAAGACGCGCGCACGCGCGTATGCCGGAAACAGGAGGAACATGGAGGAGCCGCGCTGCTGGAGATCCAGGACTGCAGAAACAGGCGGCAGATTCAAACCCCCGGCCAGGTAGGACTCTCCAAAAGGCCCCTAGGGATCCTTACTAGTCCTAGGAAGAAAGCAGCAGGTTAGCTAGCAACACATTCTTAGACAGGGGAACCTAGTGATGGGGGAGAAAAGGTGTCATCCTGTCTCTCTCAGACATAGTGAGCAAGGTTGCCCATGCAGAGCATACTTAGGCTATCCCCCCTTTTAGGTTACCCCGGAGAGCCTGCTGTCGAACCAAGTCCCGCAGGCTCCCCCTTACCTGCTCCATGCTGCAGGATGTTTGTCCAGCAAACTGATCCAATCTTCTCCCATCTCCGTGGGTAGCGTAGTAGACCTTCAGGCCCTGGGGTCCTATGAAGATACCCACTGTCCTGGACCTATATAGCACCCTGGCAAACAGGAACTTATGGTTTTTACAAACTCCAAGTCCTGGGCCCAGGGTCCAGCCCTCCAAAGAGGAGCATTATAGGCAAAACTCCACGGTTTGGGGCCCGGGTACTGTCCACTTTGGCACTGAGGCTCCTTGGACAGATCCGGTTAGCCCGCCCTTAATCCCAAGGATGTGGAGCAAAGCTATTCCGTGACCAACACCTAAGACACTGGCGAAAAAACGGAGGGACTCCCTCTAGGGGAGGGGGTTATATAGGGAGGGGACTTCCTGTTTGAGATTGCCAGTGTCCACACCTGAAGGTACTCCATATAACCCACATAGTAATGAATATGCCGCTCTGTGTCCCGTGATGTACGAGAAAGAAAGTGCTCTGGTCATTGGACAGCAATATGGTCCGGGGCTAAAGTGGTTAATAATTTTTTTTTTTATACTAATGGCGGCGATCAGCTAATTTTTTTGTGATTGCGACATTATGGCGGACACTTCGGACAATTTTGACATATTTTTGGGACAATTGTCATTTTCACAGCAAAAAATGCATTTAAAATGCACTGATTACTGTGAAAATGTCAATTGCAAATCACAAAGCGCATATTTGCATATTTCCATAATTACAATACTATTTTAATATTTCAGTATAAACATTCTGATAGAAACCTGTGTATTAGGGCTGTGGCAATTAACTATTAATTCCTAGATTAATCTTTAATTTTTTTTGATCGATCAAAAATCTTTTGTTTGCTCATCACCTCTCCGCCAGCTTACGGGCCTTCAGGGAGTTCCGTCGGAGATCCGGTAACGACACGGACACCGGCGGGGCTTGCCGTGTCCATCTGAAGGGCTCCTTTGCTGTGCCCTCATATCTGCATGCCGGCGGGACCTTACTATCTGCCACACACAAGGGCTGTTACACTTCCCTCTATCACTTCCCTGTATCAGCTTGGGATTCTACAGCCATCCACTGGGAGTTGTGATAGTTCCCTTCACAGGACATCTACATGCCGACGGACTGATGTTGCCCTCTCCTCATCTGGATTCAGCAGTGGTATCGTTGTACACATTTTTATACCAGTATCATACTTGGCTACATGTTTTCATGACTGCTTTTGGTACCGTTTGGTATTACTCGCACCATTTTTACAGTTTATGTAGCTACATCGATTTTATCTCCAGTGCAATATTTATTTTGTTACCTACTTGAAGATTATAAAAGTTTTAATGCTATTCCCAACGAGCGCTGCCTTTGTGTGTTTTTTGTATCCTGCCATCCATTTTTCCAGTGGTTGGAGCTGCACTGGGAATCAGCCTGCAAGGAGATCAGCTAAAACTAGTTGGATCTGTATGTGCGTTATAATTAATCAAAATTGGTCGATTAATTGATTAAAAAAAAAAAACATCAAACACAACATTTTTAATCACTAACGGCCCTACTATATATTATGAACTGTTTTTTATAATTCTTTTCATAAATTGTTTTATGGAATGTATTAGTTTATATAAGATTTATAGATACGCAGCGCTGCACTATTTTCACAAAATGGATATAGTATATTTGTGATAATGAGATGTCCACCAACTTTTGGCCATATAGTGTAAAAGCGATAGTCAGGTGTCCACAAACTTTTGGCCACAAAGTGTAGATGCGATGCTCAGATGTCAATTAACGTTTGGCCATATAGTGTAGACGCAATGATCAGATGTCCAACTTTTGGCCATAAAGTGTAGGTGTGATAGCCAGATGTCCAGCACATTTTGGCCATATAGTGTAGATGTGATGTCCACCAACGTTTGGCCATATAGTGTAGATGTGATAAGATGTCCACCACATTTTGGCCATATAGTGTAGGTGTGATAGCCAGATGTCCACCACATTTTGGCCATATAGTGTAGATGTGATGTCCACCAACGTTTGGCCATATAGTGTAGATGTGATGATAAGATGTCCACCACATTTTGGCCATATAGTGTAGATGTGATAAGATGTCCACCACATTTTGGCCATATAGTGTAGATGTGATGATGAGATGTCCGCCAACGTTTGGCCATATAGTGTAGATGTGATGATGAGATGTCCACCACATTTTGGCCATATAGTGTAGATGGGATGATCAGATGTCCACCACATTTTGGCCATTACGTGTAGATGCAATGCTCAGATATCCACCAACGTTTGGCCATATAGTGTAGATGTGATGAGATGTCCACCAACGTTTGGACATATATAGTGTAGATGTGATGATGAGATGTCCACAAGCGTTTGCCCATCTAGTGTAGGTGTGATAGTCCAGTGTTTACATTTTTTGGCTATGTAGCCTCATCAAAGTTTGAGAACAAGACTGAAAACTGGCACACAATACAGTCTTTAAATAATAACCGATAAAAAAACACCAGGAGACATTAGGAATGACAAATATTACATTTAAATTTATATTTTATTTTCAAGAATTTTAACAACTTTACACAATTTTCAAGTCATAAAATCAGAGTGCTTTTCTTTTTTCTTTTTCAATCTCTCCTTCCATAACCTTTACAGCTCAAAAGAAAAAAACATATAAGAATGATACAGTGGAAAAAAAGCTCAACACTTACAACAAAAAAAAAAAACACCAAAACGAAGAGAAATGATCCAGAAGCTGCATCATCCGGCGCCCCCCGTAGGAAGCCCGGCAACAATACAATAAATACAAGATTTTCTTTACACACCTGCATCGAGGATCAATGAACCCCCAAGGGGGGGGGGGGGGAATATTTTTTTTATTTATTTTTTTAGGTAACATTTCACTTTAGGATTGGGGATTCTACGACACAATAAACAATGACAAATGGATCCACACGGGGAAAATGGGTTTCTACAGTGAATTCGTAAGCATTTACTCAAATACAGTCAAGTAAAAGGAGTTTAGATGTGATAGAGATCCTGAACAGAAGCTGGACTCGTTTATAGAGATCGTCAACCAAACAGAGAGAAGCTTATGATTATCATGAAGGTAAAAAAAAAAAAAAAAATCTGATTGGTTGCTATTGGTTACAGCATATCGCTTCCTGATATTATTAGAACTTTAGTCAAAACAAAAATCCACAGTAAACATATCGCATTAGGTCTACTTGGCTAATTTTATTTTTAGTCACTTGCCTTGATTTTGGTACAGTGGAACCTCGGATTGCGAGTAACGCAGTTAACTAGCGTTTTTCGCAATACGACTGCTGTATTTTAAAATATTCTGACTCGGTTTGCAAATGTTGTCTCGCGAAAAGAGCAGGATTCAAGCCAAAGAGGTGTGCAGTACTGCGTTTGGGCCGAGGTGGGGAGAGGTGCCGAAGCCGAACGGCACCGAACAGCGCCGTTCAGAGTTTCCCGGAAAGACATGGAAATACTCTGTTCCCGAGTTCAGCTGAGCTGTCCTCAGGCCTTTCCGGACGTCTGAGGCTCTCCAGCACCCCCCCCCCACCTCTGGCCATATGTGGTATTGCATGCAATTGAAGTCAATGCGGAACCAATTATTAGGATTCAAGCCACAGCGGTGTGCAGTACCTCATTTGGTCAGAGGTGCGAGGGCGCCGGAGCCAAGCGGAAGTACTTGTGTCCGAGTTCAGCCAAGCTGTCCCCAAGCCTTTCCGAGCCCCACACTTGGCTACATGCATGCCATAGAAGACAATGCAGAACAAATTATTTTCGCTTCCATTGACTTCAATGGGAAAACACGCTTTGATACGCGAGTGCTTTGGATTACAAGCATTCTCCTGGAACAGATTATACTTGTACTCCGAGGTTCCACTGCAATTCCTTTATTTCTCAGTTGCACAGAAAAATCAATACCCAAGAAGCGCTTGAGAGCCTGTTTGTGTAGAGAGAGGTCTAACCAGAGTAGTCCATAGTATGGATCCAGCACCTCCTACCTACACTTCTGGATTTTGGTTGTCCACTATGACTTGCACCATCTACAAGATTACTGTGCACGGTGAAGAGCATGCTAGGAGTAGACCAGAAGAGTCCCAAACATGCTCAGAAGTCTATACCTGGAAAACATGTACAATGGAACCTCGGATTGCGAGTAACGCCGTTAACGAGTGTTTCGCAATAGGAGAGCACTGTATTTCAAATAAATCCCAACTTGGTTTGCGAGTGTTGTCTCACAAAACGAACAGGATTCAGGCCAAAGAGGTGTGCAGTACCGCGTTTGGCCTGAGGTGGGGAGAGGTCGCCAGAGCCGAACGGCACCCAACAGCTCCGTTCAGAATTTTGACGCAGAAATACTCCATTCCCGAGCCTTTCCAAGGTTTTTCGAGGTTAGCCGAGCTGTCCTAGACAGTAGAGTAGAGAAGACTGCAGATAAACAGGTACAACTTATGTAAGAGGATTTGTTTTATTTCCTTTCACTGGGTGTATAATATATATATAGGTTTACTGACCACTTTGAGTCTAAATAGCAAACTAAAAGCACATTCAAACCAGCACTGGGAAGGCCCTTGGTGGACATGGTGGAAGACAAATGCACTTTAAAAAGCACACTTATCATTAAAGCCGCTTCCAATGCAACTTCCCAATGTGCAGCTGTAAAGCTGCATAAAAGAGAATCAAAATACAGAAAAGTGTATAGGAACCTACTGTAGACTCTATTTTGATGACAACTATGTCACCCTCAGGTTAGGTTTCCTCATCACTGACCTAAAGAAGCATGACCTTTTTTTGGTTTCCCAAAACAAGAGGGCCAGAAGTGTGTGAACTCCCAACTATGGTAATAAACCATAAGTACTACAGCATCAGAAGGGTCCTTCAAATGGAGAGGGGGGGACATACTCAAGAACAGGCTAAAATGTGCAGCAACTCGTGGTCAGCACATAGCTCCACCCGACGTGTTTCGTCAAATATGCCGTCTGAAGCAGATCGTTTTGTCATGAGGTTACCTGCACTTCCTCCTATTTTTTGTTTTCTGGGTTGTAAGCAGCATATACCTCCAAGGCCCACTGTAACCTTAGGGAATCTCTGCAGAAGTCACATGGCGCACTACAAGAGTAGAGATACAATGGCTCAGATTACAGAGACGCACAATGAGGTAGACCAGCTCAACTCAAACACCCAAGCTGTGGTGGCACTACCAAATCCCAGTATGTCCCCACCAGCCTTTGAATGCTTGGACAGGTAGTTCTGCCATAGCTGGAAAGCAAAATGTTGCCTGTACCCACTGTGAAAAAAGGGAAAAATAAAAAAGGTGATGAACGCAAAATTAAACAAAAACAGGAAAAACAAAAAGGTTTGGAATGTGAAAATAAGGGGATCGCAGATGTAAATGTGTTCATTACCAACAAAAGCCCTTCAAAATAGGTTAAGAACTGGCCTCTGATCACCTAAAGATTAGGAGGTGAAAGAAGACCTAGCAGACTACATTTGGGGAAATAAATTGCTGATTTGGGGGGTTCAGGGAGGGACATCAGCACCTCTCTCCCACCTACACTCCATCCGCTATGAAGGTCAGACTTACGCACATTCACCACGCCGAGCAGATTACAGCTACACACAGGAGCCAAAACACTGGAATGGAAACTATCATTGTATGAAGACTACACAACGTGGAAGAGGTGGGTGGAGCTCTGCAGTGGATGGACAGGAGCTCCGGTCTTGATGCGGTACGAGGAGGTCTGAGATGATGGGATGGTGGTCAGAAGTGGTTGGCGGAGGTGATGGCTCCTAATCTTCTAGGCTGCGGAAGGCGTTCTGCATGTCTTCCAATAACTGAGCGTACTCTCCCTTAATCTTGGCTTCTCCTTCTTTCACTGGGTCCTAAATAAAATAAAAAAGCCTCGGGTAAGAAAGCAGCATCGGTTTAGATGGGCGAGGGAGTTCTAGAACTCAACCAGTTCCCACCCAGGTCATTCCCGACATCTCCTCTTAACCACTTGACCACCGAGCCCGTTTTTCAGATTCGGTGTTTACGAGACTAAAAATTACTTAAAACCCCCAAACATTATATATATTTTTTTCTAACACCCTAGAGAATAAAATGGCAGTCATTGCAATACTTTGTCACATCGTATTTGCGCAGCGGTCTTACAAGCGCACTTTTTTTGAAAAAAATTCAGTTTTCTGAATAAAAAAAATAAGACAACAATAAATTTGGCCCAATTTTTTTATATATTGTGAAAGATAATATTACGCCGAGTAAAATGATACCCAACATGTCACGCTTAAAAATTGCGCCCGCTCGTGGCATGGCGTCAAACTTTTACCCTTAAAAATCTCGATAGGCGACGTTTAAAAAATTCTACAGGTTGCATTTTTTGAGATACAGAGGAGGTCTAGGGCTAGAATTATTGCTCTCGCTCTAACGATCTCGGCGATACCTCACTTGTGTGGTTTGAACAGCGTTTTCATATGCGGGCACTACTCGCGTATGCGTTCGCTTCTGTGCGCGAGCTCGTCGGGATGGGGCGTTTTACATTTTTTTTTTTTTGTTTTCTTATTTATTTAAACTTAGTTTATAATTTTATACACCGAAATAAATAATAAAAAAAAAAATTATCACTTTTATTCCTATTACAAGGAATGTAAAAAAGCATGACAGGTCCTCTTAAATATGAGATCTGGGGTCAAAAAGACCTCACATCTCATATTTAGGCTTAAATGCAAAAAAAAATGTAAAATGTCATTTTTTCAAATGACATAAAAAAAAATGTCTCTTTAAGACGCTGGGCGGGACTGACGTTTTGACGTCACTTCGGCCCAGCAGAGCTCTGAGGACGGGTGGGGGCGATTTTTCCCTCACTCGTATCCCCGCTGAGGAGCCGAACAGACGCGATCGCCTCCACCACTACCGACGGCAACAGTAAGCGGCGGAGGGCACGGGAGAGCGGCGGCCCTCTCCCGCCACCGATAACGGCGATCTCGCGGCGAATCCGCCGCGGAGACCGCCGTTATCATTAACAGAACTGGCCCATGAAGAGATGGATATCTCGGTTGTGGCAGCAGCTGCTGCCGTTACCGAGATATCCATCTTTAAAAACATGACGTACTTTGGCAATGGGCCGGTTGTCAAGTGGTTAATGTAAAAAAAATTTTTTTTTTCTAGAAAATGACTTGGAACACCCAAAACATATACTTAAAAAAAAAGAGATCCTAGAGAATAAAATGGTGGGCGTTTCAATTTGTTTTTTATTTCTCACGGTATACTTGCGGCGAAGACTTTTTCCCCACCCCTACTCCTAAACCAGAGCACTGTACTAACCTTAAATTTCATAGCAGAAAGTTTGTAGAGGATCTCCCCCATGTTCTCCCTGATTATGGACCACGTGATCTTGTTGTCGCTCTGTGCCGTGGTCTCTACAGCACGGCGGGCCATGTCATAGAAGGCGATCATGTTGTACAGCATGCCCACCGTCTTGTAGAAAGGACAGAATCTGGAGAAGGAGAGACACAAAATAGTATTTAGTAATAGTTTTCCACATCAACCCCCCCCCTCGCCCCTTACCATGTGCCTTTTATATCACACTATATCCTTTCATTTTAGGTACACTACGAGCATCCACCCCTGAAGAGCAAGCTAAGCCTTGCGAAATGCGTCGGGTATACTCGATGCTTGTGTGTTATAATATTGACAGATACTTGCAATGTCATTTTACCTATTTTCTGTATGAATTTGCTCATGTTCATGACAGCAATGCGTGTACTGCTTTTTACTTGAATGAAATATATACCGTAATTATTTCTGCTATTTTTACTGGCTTTATAGTGCTCACCTCACTCCAACTTCCAAGGGCGAACCTTTTTCTTTTGACGCTTATTGCAGGGATGGAGGGCACAGCAGGTGTACAGACCCAGGAACTCAGTACAGGGATGATGGGAACCCCTCATAATGGGCACCTCAGGTGTACAGACCCGGGAACTCAGCACAGGGATGGTGGGAACCTCTCATAATGGGCACAGCAGGTGTACAGACCCAGGAACTCAGCACAGGGATGGTGGGAACCTCTCATAATGGGCACCTCAGGTGTACAGACCCAGGAACTCAGCACAGGGATGGTGGGAACCTCTCATAATGGGAACAGCAGGTGTACAGACCTGGAAACTTAGCACAGGGATGGTGGGAACCTCTCATATTGGGCATAATTGGTGACAGCAGAACCAAAAGTATTGGGTTTCCCAACATTGGAGTACACAACTATTCAGCATCAATGCCACAGGCGGCAGGATGTGAGGACGTCGCCTGACCTGTCATATGGAGTGTATCCGTTCTGCTGCAGGAAATCGTCCTTAATCAGTTTGGCCACCTCCAGAGTGATTTTGTCCGTCTCTGCCAAGGAAGCCTGCAATGAAAATTAGGTAACATTAAAGTAGATGCAAAGGCAGAAAACACTGTAAGGCAGCCCCATTCATTCGTCTTTTTCTTTTATTTTTTTCATTCAGCCAGCAGGCTGGTTGTACAGAAGTCGGTCGTAGATCAATTTCTGTGCAACCACTGTGCCTATACAAAATTTGTCTGGCCCTGCTGAACTGGCCAAATGTCGATCGGTCGCGTCTGCTGGTAAGCCGAGGGCAAATATTTCCCTATGGGGTGCCACTAGGAGCAGAAACCCAATAGCCATAAAAAAAAAATAAAAAAAAAAAAATAGCAAGTACCTAAAGCAGGGGTCTAAAACCAGCTTTTGTGAAACTACAAGTCCCATGAAGCACTGCAAGGCCGAAAGTTACAAGCATGACTCCAACCGGCAGAGGCATGATGGGACTTGTAGTTTCAGTACAGCTGGAGGACCGCCAGTTTGAGACCCCTGACCTAAAGGAAAAATACGTTCAGAAGCCACAATTGGGCCTTCTATGCCCAAATTCGAATGGGCAAAGTTCTGGGACTTACCAATAGTGCATATCCTTGTTTGCTCCCTTCCTGCCTCCTTCACATTACTATTGGCCCATCACTATTATGGGATAACTAACAGAATAATAGGAGTAGACAGAAGGCAGAAAGGCGCAAGCAAGCTTCAACACTACTACCAGGAAGTGATGGAGCCATGTGCAGGAACTCTCTAAGCCAGTGGTTGTTCACTTATGAGCTAAACGGGGCTTCAAATGTGGCCCTTGGCTTCACCAAATAGCCACACCTAATGTTTAACCACTTCCCGACCGCCGCATGTACATATACGTCCACAAAAGGGCACGTACAGGCAGAAGGACGTAAATTTACGTCCCTGTCTTTGCGCGGGTCGGGGGTCGGAAACGCGCGGGGAGCGATCTGGGACGAGGGCGCGGCCATTCGTTTCTAGCCGCCCGCTCGCGTTCGCTCCCCGGAGCTGAAGAACGGAGAGAAACATATGTAAACACGGCTTCCCCGTGCTTCACTGTGGCGGCTGCATCGATCGAGTGATCCCTTTTCTAGGGAGACTCGATCGATGACGTCAGACCTACAGCCACACCCCCCTACAGTTGTAAACACACAAATCCTACAGCGCCCCCTTGTGGTTAACTCCCAAACTGCAACTGTCATTTTCACACTAAACAATGCATTTTAAATGCATTTTTTGCTGTGAAAATGACAATGGTCCCAAAAATGTGTCAAAATTGTCCGATGTGTCCGCCATAATGTCGCAGTCACGAAAAAAATCGCTGATTGGTGCCATTAGTAGTAAAAAATAAATAAATAAAATGCAATAAAACTATCCCCTATTTTGTAAACGCTATACATTTTGCGCAAACCAACCGATAAACGCTTATTGCGATTTTTTTTACCAAAAATAGGTAGAAGAATACGTATCGGCCTAAACGAAGGAAAAAAACATTTTTTATATATGTTTTTGGGGGATATTTATTACAGCAAAAAAGTAAAAAATATTGCATTTTTTTCAAAATTGTCGCTCTATTTTTGTTTATAGCGCAAAAAATAAAAACCGCAGAGGTGATCAAATACCACCAAAAGAAAGCTCTATTTGTGGTGGAAAAAAGGACGCCAATTTTGTTTGGGAGCCACATCGCACGGCCGCGCAATTGTCTGTTAAAGCAACGCAGTGCCGAATTGTAAAAACGCCTTTGGGCATTTAGCAGCATATTGGTTCGGGGCTTAAGTGGTTAACATACAATGGGTATAGAAAATAATCACCCCCCTTTATTAATACCGTATGTATCGGCGTATAACCCGCACAGGCGTATAACACGCACCCTAATTTTGAGAGGGAAGTTTCAGGAAAAAAAACATGGCCCTCTGCGTATAACACGCAGGCACAGTTCACCCTCTATTTTCAGGGGGAAAAAGCGAGTTATACGCCAATAAATACAGTAATTACATTTTGTTGCTTTGCAGCCCGAAATGAAGACAGACACAGTCCTCGTTTTATCCAGCTGCATTTACTCAGTGCAACCTATAACATCCACGTGAAAGACAGAACACCAACACGTGTCAGGAAATAATAAAAAAGAAAGAAAATTCAAAAACAAAATCACCGAGTTGGAAAAAGGACCACCCACCTCCTAAAAATTACTTGTAAACTCAATCAGGTGTACCCAATCATCTTCTTAATGGCACACAAATCCATTTGACTTTCAACTGTGATCATTTTGATTAGCTCAGCATGTAAAGAGCTTTCCTGGAGCATTTTAGTCCCTGGTAGTGCAACTGAAGCAATCAAACTATGGGTGGCAAGGCACCGTTACCAGGTTCTCCAGGATAAAGTTGCGGATGGTCACAAGTCAGGAGATGGATACAAAAATATTTCAAAGGTTTTATCAATGTCTAGAGCAGTGTTTCCCAACTCCATTCCTCAAGGCACACCAACAGGTCATGTTTTCAGGATTTCCCTCAATTGAAACAGCTGTGGTAATTACTAAGGCAGTGAAACTGATCGAATCACCTGTGCAAAATAATGGAAATCCTGAAAACATGACCTGTTGGTGTGCCTTGAGGACTGGAGTTGGGAAACACTGGTCTAGAGGCAGTGAAGTCTATTAAAAGGTGGAGACCCTCCCTGGATCAGGATGTCGCTCTAAACTGGATGAACGACCAGAAGGAAACTGCTCAGAGGGGAGACCAAGAAAGTTGTCGAGGGGAGGAGGCTTACAATGACCCAAAGCACACGGCAACAATGAGCACACAGTGGTTGAAGGAGAAGGCGGAGAATGTCCTTGCATGGCCTAGTCAGAGTTCAGACTTAAACTCCATTGAAAATCTGTGGAATGACTTGAAGACAGCAGTCCACAAAACGATCACCATCAAATGAACTTTCAAAGAAGAGTGGGCAAAAATTTCCCAGTCTAGATGTGTGAAGTTAGTAGAGACAAATCCCTACAGACTAAAGGCAGTGCGTTTTGGGAGCACCAAGAGCAGCGCTGCCAAAGATGCTGCTTGCGGGACTTTTCATACCGTCCCGCAAGTGCACTGCCCCATATCATACTTGCCTCCATCGTGCAGTTTACAACCCCTTTAACCACTTAAGGACCCGCTCACGCAGATATACGTCCTTTTTTTAAAGATGGATATCTCGGCAACAGCAGCAGCTGCTGCCACAACCGAGATATCCATCTTTAGTGTGAGCGGTCCTGTCAACGATAACGGTGGTCTCCGGGGGAGGATTCGCCGCGAGATCACCGTTTTCAGTGCAAAAAATAAGGAAATAAATAAGAAAACCAAAAAAAATATTATGTTTAACCACTTAAGCCCCGGGCCAATATGCTGCTAAATGCCCAAAGGCGTTTTTACAATTCGGCACTGCGTCGCTTTCACAGACAATTGCGTGGTCGTGCGACGTGGCTCCCAAACAAAATTGGCGTCCTTTTTCCCCACAAATAGAGCTTTCTTTTGGTGGTATTTGATCATCTCTGCGGTTTTTATTTGTTGCGCTATAAACAAAAATAGAGCGACAATTTTGAAAAAAAATGCAATATTTTTTACTTTTTGCTATAATAAATATCCCCCAAAAACATATATGAAAAAAAACAATTTCCTCAGTTTAGGCCGATACGTATTCAACCTATTTTTGGTAAAAAAAAATAAAAAAAATTTGGTTTGCGCAAAATTTATAGCGTTTACAAAATAGGGGATAGTTTTATTGCATTTTTATTATTTTAATTTTTTTTACTACTAATGGCGCCGATCAGCGATTTTTTTTATGACTGCGACATTATGGCGGACACTTTGGACAATTTTGACACATTTTTGAGACCATCATCATTTTCACAGCAAAAAATGCATTTAAATTGCATTGTTTATTGTGAAAATTACAGTTGCAGTTTGGGAGTTAGCCACAGGGGGCGCTGTATGATTTGTGTGCGTTTACAACTGTAGGGGGGTGTGGCTGTAGGTGTGACGTCATCGATCGAGTCTCCCTATAAAAGGGATCACTCGATCGATGCAGCCGCCACAGTGAAGCACGGGGAAGCCGTGTTTACATACGGTTTATCCCCATTCTTCAGCTCCGGGGAGCGATCACGAGCGGGCAGCTAGAAACGAATAGCCGTGCCCTCGTCCCGGATCGCTTCCCGCGGGTTTCCGACCGATGCATGTATGGGGGGTCCCGATCGGACCCCCGACCCGCGCAAAGGCAGGGACGTGTATATATACGCCCATCTGCCTTAACGTGCCTTTCTGTGGACGTATATCTACATGCGGCGGTCAGGAGGTGGTTAAAGCGCCCCGACAAGCTTGCGTGCAGAAGCGAACGCATACTCGAGTAGCGCCCGCAACTGTCTTTAAACCGCACATGCGAGGTATCACCGCGATCGTTAGAGCGAGAGCAATAATTCTAGCCATAGACCTCCTCTGTAACAAAAGATGCAACCTATAGAATTTTTTAAACGTCGCCTATCAAGATTAAGGGTAAAAGTTTGACGCCATTCCATGAGCGGGCACAATTTTGAAGCGTGACGTGTTGGGTATCAATTTACTCGGCGTAACATTATCTTTCACAATATATAAAAAAATTGGGCTAAATTTACTGGTGTCTTATTTTTTAATTAAAAAAAGTGAATTTTTTCCAAAAATAAGTGCGCTTGTAAGACCGCTGCGCTAATACGGTGACAAAAAGTATTGCAATGACCGTCATTTTATTCCCCAGGGCAGTGATGACGAACCTTGGCACCCCAGATGTTTTGAAACTACATTTCCCATGATGCTCACCTACACTGCAGAGTGCAAGAGCATCATGGGAAATGTAGTTCCAAAACATCTGGTGTGCCAAGGTTTGTCATCACTGCTCTAGGGTGTTAGAAAATATATATATATAATGTTTGGGGGTTTTAAGTAATTTTTGTTTTAGTCTTGTAAACGCCAAATCTGAAAAACAGCCAAGGTCCTTAAAGTGGATGTAAAGCCACTCATCAATTCTAAACTACTGCCATAGTGCTGATCTATAAGGATGTACATGCCTCCTGCATGTATCCTTACCTGTCAAATGTCCCCCATTTCGCTGTTTGAAACCCCCAAAAAGTCCAGAATCGGTGGGCAGGTCTGTTGTTCGGCACTCGGTGGGCGGAGTCATGATGTCAGCAGACTCCCGCCCACCTCTACACTCCGCTTGGCCAGAGCGTGCACAAGACAGGCAGAGTGTGTTCTGGGTAATAGCATACATTGTCTATGTATATTCTGATGGCTGTTCACTGGAGCATTTCATCATGACACTGAACTCTGGCTGACCTCATGTTTTGTAAACATTTAATCAAAACACAAGACAAGCAGACAATTCTGGCATAGCTATAAGGGGGAGGAGAGGGGGGGAGGGGGGTGTGATTTGTGCACTGTTCATGATTGCAGGCTAGTGCACGAGATATGTAAATAACCTGTCACTCATAGCATGGGGCGGAACAGACTTTGGTTTTTATAGTGAAGTCCGTTTTATTCCACTGAACGATAAAAAGAGGATTGCTCAGCGCTGGATTAACTCTGTGTGGCAAGACTGGGCACAGATGATATGAAATCTTATTCTCTACATTGTGATATCAAAAAAAAAAAAATGTTTGGGTTTACATCCACTTTAAGTGGTTAGGGACCGAGCAATCACCAGACTGCTCCACCAGCAATGGAGAAATGGAGGGAGGACACCGTGTGACCACAGGAGACATAGACGGACCACTATAGTAGAAAAACAATAGGTTAAACCGAGAGCACCTGGACCAGAGACCACTGCTGCAAATCAGTCTGCAGCCGTCATATAAACTTGCCCAGAGAACCCTCGGGAATCCAGCAGGAATCCCATTACATTTATTGTTGGCACAACCCCAAGTGCCCCAGAGAATGGCGGGACACAACTAGACCACTGAGCGCAGGTCTCGTGTTTTTTGAGGTCTTACCTTTCCTACCAGCTGCACGATCTCAGCCAGGTCCTCCTCTTCCTGTAGGATCTCTTTGGCTTTGGTTCTCAGAGGGACAAACTCGGGGAAGTGCTTGTCGTAGTATTCGTCCAGAGCCCTCGAGTACTTACTGTAGCTGATCAACCAGTTCACTGAGGGGAAGTGCTTCCTCTGGGCCAACTTCTTATCCAACCCCCAGAACACCTACCGACACAACAGAGGGAGAGAGAGAGATCAATACCTTCAACCACTCCAGCCAGACTGGCCTGTTCTTTCAACAATACATACAGGATCTCACAAAAGTAAGTACACCCCTCACATTTTTGTAAATATTTTCTTCCATCTTTTCATGTGACAACACTGAAGAAATTACACTTTGCTACAATGTAAAGTAGTGAGTGTACAGCTGGTGGAGGAACGCAAGGTCTCCAACTTCCGCCAGCTCCGTGATGTCGTCATGAAGGAGTGGAAGAGGACTCCAGTGGTAACCTGTGAAGCTCTGGTGACCTCCATGCCCAAGAGGGTTAGGGCCCTTTCACACGGGGCGGATCAGTATTGATCCACCTCCATGTGTCCGTTTGCTCAGCGGGGATCGCTCCGTAAATCTCCGCTGAGCCGTCGGGATAGCCATAGGGATAGACGTATGTCCGTATTTCAGCTGAAAACGGATGGATGAAATACGGACGTCTGAAAGGGGCCTTAAACGGTATGTAAAGGATTTTTTTTTTTTTTATCTTAATAGCTTCCTTTACCTTAATGCAGTGCTGTTTTCATGTCCTTATTGTTCGTTTTTGCTCTCAAGTTGCTGTAATTCTTCTCTGATCTCCACACTTCCTGGTTGTCTGTTTCCTAATAACCACAGTATTGGGAGCTTTCTCACTGTGGTCACTAATCAAGGAGGTTTGATTACTGTGTGTCTAAAACCCCTCAGCACCAATCACTTTAATTTTCCAAACCATCACTGCCCTGTATTGGCTCTGTGGCTCTGTACAGCAGAGATGCAGGTAACATGCAAAAACGAAACTAGAAACTGTAGGTACATTATATGATCGATTTTTATCTATTTTCAATCATTTTTAAAAGGAATCAGTTAACTATTATCTGTAAACAGTCATTTCAGAATCATTTTTTTTTTATTTACAACTCCTTTAAGGCAGTGCTGGAAAATAATGGCGGCCACACAAAAAATGTTGACACTTTGGGCCCAATTTGGACATTTTTACCTTGGGGTGTACTCACTTTTTTTGCCAGTGATTTAGACATTAATGGCTGTGTGTTAAGTTATTTTGAGGGGACAGCAAATGTACACTGTTATACAAGCTGTACACTCACTACACAACATTGTAACAAAGTGTAATTTCTTTAGTGTAGTCACATGAAAAGATATAAGAAAATATTTAAAGAAATGTGAGGGTGCACTTACTTTTGTGAGATACTGTATATTACATTAGCATTCCTTGATATTCTCACCCCACAGAACTCCTCAGTCTCTTTGTATGACACTCCCCAGCAGTTCGCATATGGCAGTGTGAACTGCCGTGCGAGTCAGGTGCGATGTGGGAACCCGCAGTGGATTCGCAGGGTTCTCGAATCACACCAGTGTAAACCGAGCCTCAAAACATGCAGCCTACAAATGTCACCTGACAGCTCCCACCAAGGCTCGGTTCACACTGGTGCGATTCGGGAACCCTGCGAATCCACTGCGGGTTCCCACATCGCACCCGACTCGCACGGCAGTTCACACTGCCATATGCGAACTGCTGAGGAGTGTCATACAATTGTAATGACACCCCACAATTCAGCTTGCATATCACACTGCGAACTGACAGCTAGGACATGAATCGGATCGCATTGGCGTGAACACCTATGCGATTCTGGTGTGGACCAAAAAAGGGTCCTGTGCGAGTTTGGTCCAAATGAGATGCGATTTCAGCCATACAGTTGGTATGTCTGAAATCGCATCGCACAGACATCGCACGTGATCTGAACAGCAGTGCGGTGCAAATCACTTGCGATCTCGCACAGCGCACCAACGTGAACCAGCCCTAAGTTCATTCAGCCTTACTGAGTGAAAGTATAAAAAGTGAGAAATCCACCCCTCCCCCACATAACACATCCTGGCAATATATTTTGCATATGTGACCTCAGACACACCACATAGCAGTAATAACAGCTGAGTGGCTGCTTAGTTGCATCAGTTGGGTTGGTTGTTATTACAAGAAAGCAGCCCGTCGGCTCTGAAGCCGGTACCGGGTTGCAGGCATCACCCCCGGTACAACCACTTAGATTCAAGTGACGTAGGAGGAATGCGATTTGGTGACAAGTGGTTAAGAAAAAGACTTGAAACGCAGATTTTATTACACATTACCTGAACGATACCCAATGTTGCCGATGTGACAGGATCTGAGAAATCTCCACCAGGGGGCGACACACTGAAAGAAAGAGAAAGGAACTGATTGGATAGCCAAAAATCATATTCCTGAAAACGGACACTTCCACTGTCACTGGAACACGGTTACAACATATACAACTGTCACAAGTAATTTTTTGTAACCGAATGCTAAAATAGAGGTATACGCTAGAGCCAACAAATACACATTTAACCACTTTACAACCGGGCCTATTTTGGCACTTCTCTATCATTCACACAATTTTTGCTAGAAAATTTAATCACAACCCCCAAAACAGATATATATTTTTTTAGCAGACACCCTAGATAAAAAAAATAGCGGTCATTGCAACTTTAAAAAAAAAAAAAAAAAAAAGGGTTTCATGAATTAAACAATAACAAAAAACAGTAAAGATAGCCCAATTTGTGTGTACAATGTGAAAGACGATGTTACGCCGAGTAAATAGATACCCAACATGTCACGCTTTAAAATTGCGCACACTCATGGAATGGCGCCAAACTTCGGTACTTAAAAATCTCCATAGGCGACGCTTTAACATGTTTTACAGGTTACTATTTTCGAGTTACAGAGGAGGTCTAGTGCTAGAATTGTTGCACACGCTCTAACGCACGCGACGATACCTCACATGTGGGGGTTTGAACGGCGTTTACATATGTGGGCGGGACTTGCATGGCTGTTCGCTTCTGCGCTCAAGCTACCGGGGCGTTTTAAGAATTGTTTTATTTCATTTTTCTTGATTTTTATTTTTACACTTTTTATCCCTTTGATTCCTATTACAAGGAATGTAAACTGACCACCGCAGCAAGCCTCCCTTCACGGTGGTGAGTAACAATCAGACAAGCAGGAAGTGAACAGAACAGAGAAGAAATAGAGCAACTTCTGAGCAAAAACGAACAATGAGGAAGTGAAAAGAGGAATGTCTGCAGGTAAAGGAGGCTTATTATGAAAAAAAATAAAAATAAAAAATAATTCCTTTACAACCCCTTTAAGAAACAATTTATTCCATACTGCGGTCTCAGGTCATGCATAGAATCATGGCTTCTATGGAGCTTGGAAGATATACTTTCTCATGAATGGAAAGAAAGTACAGTTTGATTTTTGTATCCTGGCAGTTGTAGAAACTCGCAGCTGGATGCGGAATGAATGGAAAAGTCCACTTCATGTACAAAATCGCAATTAAATGTGCAATACGATCATTTATAATGAAACTGGAGGTTTCCTGTAACCTCTCCATCATTCTTGGCCAACGTTCTTCCGTCCCCAACACATCGATCGAACGATCCCACAAGGTTAGTAGAGCAATTACTTTGTCAGTCCAGGGGTGGGGTCCCGACACCTCCGCGGCAAAGTGCTAAAGCCCCCCCCCCCCACCTCCGCTCCAGGCCCGGCAAAGTCTATCTTGGCAAGCAGGAGAGTCCGCTGGCAGAGCCTCAAATGCGTGACCTGGCACCTACTTCTACCATGACTACACAGCTGTTTTTACAGGGATGTTTAACCCTCGCTGTGCTTCTAGGAAGGATAGGATGGTGGTGGGGGGGGGGGGGGGGGGGGCTGGGTTTTCTAGCATGGTGTGGATTAGGGTTGTCCCGATACAACTTTTTTAGGACCGAGTACAAGTACCGATACTTTTTTTCATGTACTCGCCGATACCGAATACGGATACTTTTTTTAAATGTCATGTGACAGTTTTCAAACCACAATACAGACTAAGGATATTTTCTTTAGAATTATGAAGAACTAACTCAAGACATTACAAAAGAATAAAAATGAATAAAAATGTTTTATTTGCTTGTCACGCAGAAGTAAAAAACTCAAAGAATTTTCACAGAACATGTTGATAAATATAAAAAAAGTATTCTATTCAGGCATCGGGAGCATTTGCGCGAGTACAAGTACTCCTGCAAATACTCTGTAATTAAAGAGGCGGGGTCACCAGGTGATTTGCGCTATTTGTCGGTGCGTGGGCAATTTTAAAGCCTTATGTTCGGTATCTATTTATTTGCCATAACATCATCCTTTATATTTCACAATAAAAATTGGGTGTCTCCAAGGTAGTCTCCAAGTTATGAACGGGTTAGGGACTGTAGGTTTGTTCTTAAGTCGAATATGTGCGCAAGTCAGAACAGCATGCGCACAACTGCAGATACGTCATTTTCCGATGTTCCGTCAAATGCGCCCGCCTTCGAAAAAGAGCCCCGCCGTCTAAAAAAGGTCCCCGTCTAAAAAAGGTCCCCGTCTAAAAAAGGTCCCCGTCTAAAAAAGGTCCCCGTCTAAAAAAGGTCCCCGTCTAAAAAAGGTCCCCGTCTAAAAAGGTCCCCGTCTAATGCGCCCGCCGTCTAAAAGGTCCCCGTCTAAAAGGTCCCCGTCGAATGCGCCCGCCGTCTAAAAAGGTCCCCGTCTAATTCTTTTAAATAAATTTTATACGTTTAACACACTATGTGGAGCCATTGATGTTTTTTTGCATGGTGGGCATCCATATTGCTGAAACACCTTTGGGTACGAGATCCACCAGGACCGCAGACCTGATGCCACGTGATTGGAACCCGCTATACGCTGCTTCTGATCCCCTGTTATAAAGGGATCGTGGGTTTCCGATAAGAGACCAATTCATAAGTTTGGTGGAGGACCCTTTTTTTTTTTGGACACGTCTATTCATCTAGAAGCACGGGTGTTCTATCAATCTTCAGTTATGGACTTTTTATTTGTCAATTTTTTGGACTGTGTTAATCAAGCCACACTCAGTTGAGGGTCACACATTATATCAGCTGTGTTTTTTTTCGCTGTTTGTTTTGTTTTTGGTTCATCACGTTTTGAGGGACTACGTTTTGTACAGTGGCCATCACTGGTCACTTTTTCAATTCAGCAGCCAGACCCTTTTTATTCAATTCTTGCATTTATTTATGTTTTAGGTAGCGCGATTTATAACATTTTCCACTTTTGTTCCTTGTATTTATTGTATACTTGAAAATCGCAGCACCTGGGCAGAGCACATTGTAATTTTGTTGGAGTTCTCTTTATTTTTGTAATCATTCATTTTAGCGCAGTCTTCTTTCTCCTTTCCAACATATGGGTATATCCAGCAGGAGTTGTACACGATCCCAATGACGATCCCAACGTTTAACCGACCTCCAGGACACTCACACCATAAGGGGAATCCAGATCGTTTGAGCACATTCCCAGGCAAAAAACGATTTGAGGAACGTTGTCCAATGGTTAATGGGGAAAAATCAAAAAAGGCCTTCCATAGTGAAGTACGTCACAATTTTATTCTTGTTTTTATCTGTTTTTTTTTAGGGTTGTCCCGATACCAGTATCGGTATCGGGACCGATTCCGAGTATTTGCGGGAGTACTTGTACTCCCCCAAATACCCCCGATACCAAAATAGAATAAACCCCCCCCCCCCCACACACCGCCACCGCCGCACCACGCTCGTCGCATGTCGCCCGCCGCACACCGCCCGCTGCCGCTAATCCCTGTGTAAAATTGTAATACCCGCGGCGCCATGTATAGACACGCGATTGGACGGATCTGTCCAATCGCGAGCACGGGGGGGAGTGTCTATACACGGATACGTGCATAGACACTCCCCCTTGCTCGAGATTGGACGGATCCGTCCAATCGCGTGTCTATACATGGCGCCGCGGGTATGTGTTGCACGGGGATTAACCCTGCAGGCTGCAGCAGCGACAGCGGCATGGGGGACATGACATGGCTGCAATATGGGGCAGGGGACATGACATGGCTGCAATATGGGGCAGGGGACATGACATGGCTGCAATATGGGGCAGGGGACATGACATGGCTGCAATATGGGGCAGGGGACATGGCTGCAATATGGGGCAGGGGACATGGCTGCAATATGGGGCAGGGGACATGGCTGCAATATGGGGCAGGGGACATGGCTGCAATATGTGGGGGGACATGGCTGCAATATGTGGGGGGACATGGCTGCAATATGTGGGGGGGACACGTTTAAAAAAAGTATCGGTATTCGGTATCGGTGACTACTTGAAAAAAAGTATCGGTACTTGTACTCGGTCCTAAAAAAGTGGTATCGGGACAACCCTAGTTTTTTTAGATTAAAATCGTGACGTACTTCACTATGGAAGGCCTTTCCGTTTGATTTTCCCCATTAACCATTGAACAACTCTTTTTTCGCCTGGGAATGTGCTCAAATGATCTGGATTCCCTTTTGATGCGGGTGTCCTGGAGGTCCGTTAAACGTTGGGATCGTCGTTGAGACTGTGTACAACTCCTCCGGCTGCCGGAGACAGAAGGACATAAGCAGGCACTATTCAGGTATTAGACACAGCGGGAGATTCGTCCATGGATGGAGGACCTGTTTTTTTTCCCCTTATTTCAGCCCACAAACAGTGAAGAAGGGCTCATCACACTGAGGGATCTTGAACACCTTTCTACGTAATGAATAAACAATGACAATGCTGCAATACTCACGCTCCAACAATGCTGACACTGCCCTCCCTCTCTGGGTTCCCCAGACACTTCACCCGGCCGGCGCGCTCGTAGAAAGAGGCCAATCGGGCTCCCAAGTAAGCAGGATAACCACTGTCTGTGGATAGAGAACAGAACTGTTAATTGGTCGATCCATCTAAAGCAACAATAATGATACATAAAAATCCTTAACCACTTAAGCCCCTGGACCATTATGCAGCTAAAGGATCTTGTCCCCTTTTTGCGATTCGGCGCTGCGTCGCTTTAACTGACAATTGCGCGGTCCTGCGATGTGGCTCCCAAACAAAATTGACGTCCTATTTTCCCCACAAATAGAGCTTTCTTTTGGTGGTATTTGATCCCCTCTGCGTTTTTTATTTTTTGTGCTATAAACAAAAATAGGAGCGACAATTTTTAAAAAAACTTTTTTTTTATATTTTTTTACTTTTTGCTATAATAAATATCCCCCAAAAATATATAAAAAAAACATTTTTGTTCCTCAGTTTAGGCCGATACGTATTCTTTTACATATATTGAATAAAAATAAAATCGCAATAAGCGAATAATATTGATTGGTTTGTACAAAAGTTATAGCGTCTACAAAATATGGGATAGTTTTATGGCATTTTTATATATATATATATATATATTAATTATATATATATATATATTAATTATTATATATATATATATATATATATATATATATATATATATATATATATATATATATATATATATATATCATTTTTGTTAGTAATGGCGGGGATCTAAGATTTTTATCGTGACTGCGACATTATGGCGGACACATCGGACACTTTTGGGACCAATGATATTTTTACAGCGATTAGTGCTATAAAAATGCACTGATTACTGTGAAAATGACACTGGCAGTGAAGGGGTTAACCTGTAGGGGGTGCTGTAGGGGTTAAGTGTGCCTTAGTGTGTGATTCTTACTGTATAGGGGGGCGTGGCACATCACTAATCGTCGTTCCCTATGACAGGGAACAGACTATCAGTGACAAGCCACAGAGAAGAATAAGGAAAGGTTTGTTTACACTCTTCAGCTCTGTGACCCGATCGCGGGACAACGGCGGCGATGGGGTCCGTGCGGGAGTGGTCACAGAGCTTTGGACCGAGTCGCGAGCATGCCGCCAGCATCATTTGCGACCCACGGCTGCGTTCTTAAGGGGACGTACATGTACGCCCTTGTGCCCAGCCGTGCCATTCTGTCGACGTATATCGTTGTGCGGTGGTCCACAAGCGGTTAAAGAGGAAGTAAACCCTGATGGGTTTTACTTCTTCTTTATTTCCTTGCAAAGGTAAAGCATAATTGACTACTATGCATCACCAATAAACGTCACTTGCTGGTTACCATGTGATCAGCTGCGATTAGACACAGCTAATCACATGGTAAAGAGCCTACGTCATAGGCTCTTTACCGAGATGGGGGATGCACCACACCAGCAATCGCTGCGCAGCATGCCCCCGGGGGGCGCATGCTAGCAGCTTATCCTGCTGGACGTCACATATAAGGGTCCCGTCAGGATAATACAACCACCTGCCGGCCATTATTTTGCTATACGGCAGGTGGGAAGTGGTAAAGCTTAAGAATTTTCTGGAATTCTTTCGATCAGCCTCACCCATCACTTGCCATAGCAAGTGTCAGAAGAAGAACAATTTCATGTACTTACCAGCGGGCATTTCAGCCAGACGTCCTGAGATTTCTCGAAGAGCCTCGGCCCATCGTGAGGTGGAGTCGGCCATCATACTGACATGGTACCCCATGTCTCGGAAGTATTCGGAGAGCGTGATTCCTGTAGAGAAAGGGTGTATAGAAGTCAGAGGACCCAGAAAAAAAAAGGTACAGAGCTCTTCTGAGGGTATAAGAAGAGCAGAAGGAAAGCACCCAGCATTACCGGTATAGATAGAGGCCTCTCTGGCGGCCACAGGCATGTTGGAGGTGTTGGCTACCAGCGACGTTCTTTTCATGATGCTCTCCACTTTCCCGTCCACTTCCATCGTCAGCTGAAAAATTAAATGCGGGATATGTTGTTATTCGACGTGCGCCTCTCACAAGAGATTCAGTTACAAGGCTCAAAAAAACAAGAAAATGTTAAGTTTCCCGTCTCCAGAAACCTCTGGGCTTAAAACCGGGATTAATAAAGTGTGTTGGAGTCTGCCAAAAACGACAGCTGCTCTTTACTGCCGGCTACACGCGGATAGTTCCTCCGAGGTGACGGGTCAAAATCAGGTCAGAAGAGGTTAAACTGCAGACACTACAAGCGGCAGCATGCCTTGGCACAGACGCTGGGGGCCCAATCATTGTCAAATCCTTAAATTCATAAGAGTTAGAGGGCCCAACTGATTTTTGGTGCTGGAACTCAACAGTTCTCCAAAGGGTCATAAAACTCCAACGTAGACATTTTACTTTTTTCTGTTCTATAAATTCTGCTGTAACATCCACACCATTAGGGGGCCCCACCTCCGGTGCTCAGAGCTACAAGAGCGCATTGAATACTGCTCTACAGTGATGTCCAGCGCAGCCTCCATTATGCATTGTGATTAACCACTTCAGCCCCAGAAGATTTTTTCCCCCTTAACCAATTAAGACCCAGACCATTATGCGGGTAAAGACCCCTTTTTGCGATTCGGCACTGCGTCGCTTTAACCACTTCAGGCCCGCGGTATAGCCGAATGACGGCTACAGCGCGGGTCTGAATATCCAACATGCCGTCAAAAGATGGCCGCCCCTTTGGGCGTTCCCAGCGCGCGCGCTAGAGCGCGCTGCGGGGAAGCCCTGTGTTGGCCGTGTCCCTTGGACACAGCCAATCACAGATCGCGGCGAACGGCGGCGTAGTCCATTATCGGCGTGAAGGGGTCCTTAAGTGGTTAATTGCATTTATTTCTTTTTTACTAGTAATGGCGGCCAACTGCGATTTTCATTTGGTGGCCTGTAATCCCCTGAGGAAGCCATTGTTGGCGAAACATGTTGGGAAAACCCATCATCTTGTCACGTTTGGTTACCTGAAAAATACCATTTTGTAATTACCAATTGAAATCCTTCCAGTGAGATCACCACAAATGGAGATGTGTTAATTATGTTTAAAATAAAAATGTCAGGTTTAAAAAATTTTAGGCATCCATTCTTTGCCGGGACCCATTATGATCTCACTTTCCTCCTATCAACATATTTATGTGTCTGAAATGACGTATTCGCCTTGGTCAGACCAAATATAAAACTGTTCACTGGGTATTTGTGAGGGTTTACATCCACTTTACCACTTAAGACCCGGAACTTTAGGCAGGTTAAAGGACCTGGCCAGTTTTTGCGATTCGGCACTGCGTCGCTTTAACTGACAATTGCGTGGTCGTGCGGCGTGGCTGCAAAACAAAATTAGCGTCCTTTTTTTCCCACCAATAGAGCTTTCTTTTAGTGTTATTTGATCACCTCTGCGGTTTTTATTTGTTGCGCTATAAACAAAAATAGAGCCACAATTTTGGAAAAAAATTCAATATTTGCTACTTTTTGCTATAATAAATATCCCCAAAAGAAAAAAAAAAAAAAAGAAAAAAATGTCCTTAGTTTCGGCCGATACGTATTCTTCTACACATTTTTGGTAAAAGAAAAAAAACGCACTAAGCGTTTATCGATCGGTTTGCGCAAATGTTATAGCGTTTACAAAATAGGGGATAGTTTTATTGCATTTTTATTAATTATTTTTTGCTTACTAGTAATGGCGGAGATCGTGACTGCGACATTATGGCGGACACTTCGGACAATTTTGACACATTTTTGGGACTATTGTCATTTTCACAGCAAAAAATGCTATAAAAATGCAGAGATTACTGTAAAAAATTACAATTGCAGTTTGTGAGTTAACCACAAGGGGGCGCTGAAGGGGTTAAGTGTGACCTCATCTGTGTTTCAAACTGTAGGGGGGGTGTGGCTGTAGTTGTGACATCATTGATTGCATTTCCCTATAAAAGGGATCACACGATCGATGACGGCACCACAGTGAAGAACGGGGAAGCTGTGTTTACACACACTTCTCCCCGTTCTTCAGCTCCGGGGACCGATCGCGGGACTCCAACGGCGATCGGGTCCGCGGGTTCCGCGGAGCTTCGGACTGGGTCACGGGTGCGCGCCCTCGACCCACGGCTGGGCACTTAAAGAGGACGTACCTGTACGTGCATGTGCCCAGCCGTGCCATTCTGCCGATGTATATGTGCAGCCTACCCATCTTCGATTTCTATATTTATTTTTATTTAATATTAATTTTTGTTCTACTTTAGCATTTTTATTTATTTTTCCTTCTTTTCTTCTCTTTTCTTCCTTTTTCTCTTGCTCTCTTTTTTCTTTTCCTTGTTTGTGCATCTTATTTAATCTTGTTTTATGTTATTTTGTTTACGTTTATTTTCTATTTATATTTTGTTATTTTTTCCCCTTTTCTTCTTGTTTTCCTTTCGGTTTTCTTTTCCTTACTTTTTTGTTATTTAATTTACTATTCCACTTAAATTTTTTATTTTATTTTTATTAATTTTTCATATTGTATTTATTTTTTCTATTTTTTTTCTTCCTATTTTTCTATTTTCCTATTTTTTATTTTTAGTCTCCTTTTTCTCCTCTTGTTTTTTTCCCTTTTCTTTTTTCCTTTTTTTGTTTTCCTTTTCTTTTGTGATCTATTCAGCAGTAATTTTTATTTTACGTTTCTCTTCTCTTACTCCTATTTCATATTTTCTCTGATGTGTTGGCTTCACGTCTCCTGGTAGTGTTTTCCCCCGTCATCCCCGCTCCCAGGCCGACAGCGGCTTGCTTTCCAAGCCTCACTGTCATCTCCCCCTAATCCATTGGCACCAACAGCGGCTTGCATCTCAAGCCTCGCTGTCATCTTCCCCGATCTGTCTGAGCCTGCTCGTTGTACAGAGCCCCTACGTCATGCGTTACCATGACGAGTGGGGCCGCGCACCGGGTTTTCCTGATTCCGGCCCGTACATTGGGTGTGTGTGCTCACGCGCGTGACACGTGTCGTGCGCTGATTGGCTGGAGATCTTTTCATGGCTCTAATACAGCGGGAAGCTGGTGATGAATTGGGGTGTTTGTCTACTTTGCGGGGAGCGCTGGGATCGATCCACTGACCACCAATAAGGCCGGACTCATGTAAATGTATCTGTGATTATGGGTAAGTGATGTACATTCAGTGACCCGTTGCCCTTTTGTCAAATCATGGGTTCTATATGGAGGGAGGAGATAGGGGAGGAGGAGATAGGGGAGGAGGAGATAGGGGAGGAGGAGATAGGGGAGGAGGAGATAGGGGAGGAGGAGATAGGGGAGGAGGAGATAGGGGAGGAGGAGATAGGGGAGGAGGAGATAGGGGAGGAGGAGATAGGGGAGGAGGAGATAGGGGAGGAGGAGATAGGGGAGGAGGAGATAGGGGAGGAGGAGATAGGGGAGGAGGAGATAGGGGAGGAGGAGATAGGGGAGGAGGAGATAGGGGAGGAGGAGATAGGGGAGGAGGAGATAGGGGAGGAGGAGATAGGGGAGGAGGAGATAGGGGAGGAGGAGATAGGGGAGGAGGAGATAGGGGAGGAGGAGATAGGGGAGGAGGAGATAGGGGAGGAGGAGATAGGGGAGGAGGAGATAGGGGAGGAGGAGATAGGGGAGGAGGAGATAGGGGAGGAGGAGATAGGGGAGGAGGAGATAGGGGAGGAGGAGATAGGGGAGGAGGAGATAGGGGAGGAGGAGATAGGGGAGGAGGAGATAGGGGAGGAGGAGATAGGGGAGGAGGAGATAGGGGAGGAGGAGATAGGGGAGGAGGAGATAGGGGAGGAGGAGATAGGGGAGGAGGAGATAGGGGAGGGTATGTTCTTCCTTCTTTTTTTCTATTTGCACATGGTTTGATTGGTGACTGTTCTATATATATATAGATCATTTAGTTGCACTATGTTTGTATCACTTGCCTGACGAAGAGACCCTGCGTGGCCTCGAAACGTTGCCATTTTTGTGATCGTTTCTTTGCATTAAAAATTTTTGGACGTTCTTTTAAAACGATCCTTGGTGTGCTGGCGAATAGGTTTACGTATATGTGCAGGAGGCGGTCCTTAAGTGGTTAAAGCGCTCTACCCAAAAATGGAACTACCGCTTTAAGTAAAGGCATGCAATTTGCTTTTGGGGGGGGGGGGGGGAGTGTATACCCTCTTTTTAGAGGCATCCATCTCCCACTTTCTCCCGGGGGAACCGTAAGGAAGATCACCTCTCCCCACTCCCTCTGTGCAATCTTCTGGGATACGTCACATGTCCCAGAAGATTGCCCGCCCATTCACAGTGCGGCTCGCGCATGCGTAGTGCGTGCCTGGCTTTGAAGCAACAGGGGGGGGGGGGGCCACAGTCAGAATGATGGCGCTGTGGAGAGGGGCGAGGCTTCGTTCGCCCGCATCGCTGGACCGTCAAACAGGTGAGTGTCCGATTGTTAAATGTCGGCAGCTACACTTTTTGTAGCTGCTGACTTTTATATGGGTGGAACTCCGCTCTAAGTCACTTTGAACGTGGCATGGTGGTTGTGCCAGACGGGCTGGTATGAGGATTTCTGGGATTTTCACACACAACCATCTCTCAGGTTTACAGAGGATGGTGGGAAAAAAAGAGAAACTACGCAGTGAGCGGAAGTTGTGTGGAGGAAAATGCCTCGTTGATGTGAGAGGAGAATGGGTAGACTGTTACCAGATGATAGAACGGCAACAGGACCTCAAATAACCTCTCGTTACACCCAAGGTATGCAGAATACCATCTCTGAATGCACAACACATCCAACCTTGAAGCAGATGGGCTACAGCAGCAGAAGAGCACACCGGGCGCCACTCCCTTCAGCTAACAACAGGAAACTGAGGCTACAATTCGCACAGGATCACCAAAATTTGCACAATAGAAAATGATAAAGGCAATAAATAAAATAGAACTAAAAAATGTCCTGTAAGGGGGTCGGGTGTGTACAGCGTCCCTCACCTCGGGGAAATCTCTCAACACTTCAGACATCTCGTTTCCTCGCTCTCCACACCCCACGTAGATGATGACATCACTGTTGGAGTACTTGGACAAGGACTGCGAGATCACAGTCTTACCGCAGCCGAAAGCCCCGGGAATGGCGGTGGTTCCACCTTGGACACATCTGAGTGAAAAAAAATACAAAGCAAATCAATCATATGTAGAAAGTAAAAAAAGATTAAAAGTATTAATAGAGCGTCAATTTAGAAAAAAAAAAAATGCAATAGTTCTTTCCTTTTTGCTATAATATCCCCCAAAAATATATAAAAAAAAAAATTTTTCTCAGTTTAGGCCGATACGTATTCTTCTACCTATTTTTGGTAAAAAAATAAATAAAATTGCAATAAGCGCTTATCGATTGGTTTGCGCAAAAAAGTTATAGCGTCTACAAAATAGGGGATAGTTTAATGGCATTTTTATAATTGTGTTTTACTACTAATGGCGGCGATCAGCGTTTTTTTTTTTCGTGACTGCGACATTATGGCGGACACATCGGACACTTTTGACCCATTTTTGGAACCATTGTTATTTTCATAGCGAAAAGTGCTAGAAAAATGCACCGATTACTGTAAAAATGCAGCTGGCCGTGAAGGGGTTAACCAGGGGGGCTCTGTAGGGGTTAAGTGTGCCTTAACCTCCCTGGCAGTCTTCCCGTGTGTGGCACGGGGTGAGATTTTAAAGCTAAGATCGGTAACCCCGTGCCACACACGCGCTTACCTCGCTGGATGCAGAAAAAAGTTTACTTACCTTTTCTCTGCGATCCAGCGATGAATCCCCGCAGTACACGGCGGGCGGATGTCCGCCTGATGCTGTGTGTTCCGCCGATTCCCTTCCCTGCGAGCGTCGCGACGTAGGGGGGGGAATGGCGCCAAATTTAAAAATGTAAACAAACACTATACATACAGTACACTGTAATCTTATAGATTACAGTACTGTATGTAAAAAATACACACCCCCCATGTCCCTAGTGGTCTGCCCTGTACACTACATGTCATTTTATATAATAAAAACTGTTCTTTCTCCCTGCAAACTGTAGATTGCCCATAGCAACCAAAAGTGTCCCTTTATGGCAAAAATTGTTTTAGAGCAGCTAAAAAACAGCGATAATAAATCAGAATCACTTGCAGAATTTAGCAATAGCGATTTATGGGGAAATTCGTCAAAAAAAAAAAATAATGACAGCAAAAATTCTGCAACTGAGCAAATTTCAGTGATTTTGATTTGATTACATTATTGAATAATTTTTACTATAATTATATTATTATTTGTTATAATTTTTTATAATTATTTATTATATCATAATTTTTAATAAGAAAAAAAAAAAAAAAATCATACCCGGGATGCCTATTAGACTCTTGTTTGGATAGATTTCAGTGAGTTATTCCTAAGAATTACAAGCCTACAGTATAAAATGCCAAATTCTCTTGCAAATAATGGTACCGCTTTTAGCACCTAAAATCTGAAAGAATCATACCGCCAGGGAGGTTAAGGGAGTGTTCTTACTGTAGGGGGGGGCGCGGCTGTGCGTGTGACGTCACCGATCATCGTTCCCTAGCACAGGGAACAGACAGTGTCACTGCCACACTAGGAAGGAAGAACGGGGAAGGTTTGTTTACACTCACATCTCCCCGTTCAGCTCCTGTGACCCAATCACGGGACAGCGGCGGCGATCGGGTCAGCAGGTCCTGCGGGCGCGTTCACGGAGCTCAGGACTAGGTCGTGCCCAGCTGTGCCCTTCTGCCGATGTATATGAGCGTGAAGGGGTCCTCAAGTGGTTAAGCAAGTCATAGGCGAGTCTTTTAAAATTAAATCAGAACCCCCAAACATATTTTTTTTTTTTAGCAGACACCCTAATAAAATTGCGGTCATTGCACCTTTTTTCCCCTCGCACGGTATTTGCGCAATCATTTTTTAAACGCCTTTCTTTGGGGGGGGGGGAATGGTTTCATGAATTAAAAGTTTCCAAAGTTAGCCCAATTTTATTGTAAAATATGAAAGAGGATGTTACGCCGAGTAAATAGATACCTAACATGTCACGCTTTAAAATTGCGCACACTCATGGAATGGCGCCAAACTTCAGTACTTAAAAATCTCCATAGGCGACGCTGCTTTCAATTTTTTTTACAGGTTACCAGTTTTGAGTTACAGCACGCGACGATATCTCACATGTGGGGTTTGAACGGCGTTCACATATGTGGGCGGGACTTGCATGCGTGTTCGCTTCTGAGCGCGAGCTACTGCGGACAGGAGAGGTATAAAAACAATTTTTTATTTTTACATTTTAATTTTTTTTATCACTTTTAATAGGAATCACTGTGACAGGTCCTCTTTATGGAGAGATGCGGGGTCAATAAGACCCCACATCTCTCCTCCAGGCTTACAAGCATGAGATCGTGAAAAAAAAAAATCACCGACCTCATGCCGACAGCTGCGATACCGTCGTGCCCGGACCTCCCACGGTCAAAGAGATGACTGGTGACCATCTGGTCACCAGTCATCTCTATGCTTCCCAACCAGCGCCGGCCGATTCGCTCTCCGGGCCCCTGATTGGACGGGAGAGCCCGGAGAAGCCTTAATGCATCTTAAGCATTAAGGTGAAAAAACACCTTTGTCCGGCCCCCCATTTTTACTTAACTGAGCCCCGAATTTCCATGGGCGCAAACCCACGTCGCTCTCTCCGTGGCTTCTTGGCTCTTCATTGGATAGATTGATAGCAGCGCAGCCATTGGCTGCCGCTGCAGTCAATCAAATCCAATGACACGGGCCCCCGGAGGGCGGGGCCCAGTTATACACTTGTTAGCTTTGGACGCGGAGTGTATGACACAGGAGCGTGCCCGCAAGGTAACCCCCCTTGGGAGAGAGTTTCACAGAGGGGGTTATCTAATGCGGGGAGGAGCTGCGAGAGCCGCCGTGGGACCCCAAAAGAGGAGGATCGGGGCCACTCTGTGCAAAAACGAACTGTACAGTGGAGGAAAGTATGACATGTTTGTTATTTTTTTTAACCTTTAGTGTCACTTTAAGGCTACAAAAACGCTCAGATGTGAACAGGGGCTATTCAAATGAATGGGATTTTGCTTGTTGGGCATTTTACGAGCTGAAAACGCTCAGGTGCGAATGCAGCCTAAATTGAGTCCTGATCAAAACAAACAACGGATACAAGTAACAAACCATTACAGAACACACAGAGGATTATAATATACAGTGTACTCACGGGAATAGAGCGTCCAGCACTCTCTGGCCAGTCAGAAGCGGGTGATTGGCTGGCAATTTCTCTGTCACTGGCCGAACCGTTCTCACCGGCCATATCTGAACCATCGTGAACTTCTCTTTCACTCCCTCAAACTCCAACTCCAGCACCACATCCTATAGAGGAGAAGGTGGAGGGGGGGGATAATTATGGATTGTGTCATTTCTATACATTATAAAAAGTTCCTCTGTGCCAGTGACACCACATTGATACAACGCTAGAATAGGGTTGCACCGATACCGTTTTTTACCGGCGAGTAAGAGAACCAAAAGTTTTGGTCAAGGGGGCGGGGCCAAGTGATACAGTCGGCGGCTATGGCCGCCGCTGTATCACGGGAGCGCGCTCGCAAAAGCTTTCCACCGTGCGAGCTCCCTCGCATGAAGAGGGAAAGCTTTTGCGAGGAGGAGCCCAGACAGCTGCCGAGGGACCCCAGAAGACAGGTTTCCGGGCCACCCTGTGCAAAACGAACTGCACAGTGGAGGTAAGTATCACATGTTTGTTATTTAAAAAAAAAAAAAAAAAAATTCTGAATTTAGTGTCCCTTTAATTGATAAATAAGCCTTTTTTGGGGCATTTGTGATGGAAGCGAGACGTACAGACACCCTCTGTTTCAAGAAGACCAATGACCTCCACACTGGTTCGGCTATAGGGAATGTTGGTTGTTTTTAGCCCACCTCACCATAATCTGTCCGATTTAGTACTCAAGGTTTAGTACTTAAAAAATATATATATCTTTCGGTATTTCTGCATCCAACATTCGGTATTTTCAGCAAACAATGAAGACTCAGTACAAACTCAACACGTGGTTATAAAACTGTAAATAAGCGAGAAGATGTAATAAACTCACGGAGGTGTCGTAGTGCCCAGGGGGTGCCACGTAGGTGACCGTGCCCCGGTTACGAGGAGGAAGCATGATCTTGTGTTTGATCAGGGAGTTCTCAAACACGGACCCGTAGATGTCTCCTCCGGTGATATGACTGCCGACCTGCAGGACAAAAAAGCAAAAAAACAAAAGAATCTTTGTATTAAAATCTTGGACTGGTCATTAAATCGGCTTCCTAGCCTGGGTCGTTACTGACCTGCCATCCTGTCTTTGGTGACCATGAAGATACCATGGAAAGAAGTGAGAAAATTACCCCTAGGGGCTTTGAGTTGCAGCAAAATGGTATAAAAGGAGGTACAGTGACATGTAAATTGTGTTCATTCTTGTAATATTTAAGCTCATATCCTGAGTCCTGTCATCAGACTCTTCCTTGAACTTTGATACTAAATAAATTTATATTTTTTTACATGTCATTGTACCTCCTTTTATACCATTTTGCTGCAACTCAAAGCCCCTAGGGGTAATTTTCTCACTTAAAAAAAAAAAAGTTCACGTACAAAGATACCAAGGCAAGAAAAAAAAAAGTAAAAATTATATAGGTGTGTGTGTGTATATATATATATATATATATATATATATATATATAGATATATATATATATCACACACACACACAAAAATTAGGCCAATGGGCAAGCCTTCCTTCCAGTAATTTGACTCATTAACCACTTAAGGACCGGTCCTCGTATATATATATACACACACACACACACACACACACACACACACACACACATCCGCAGACTGGCAGAATGGCTCCTGTGGGCAGACTGATGTGTATATAAACACACGTCACCTTTAAGAAGCGCATTGTGGGCACGCGTGCAGCGAGTCTGACGGCGGGTCCCGCGGACTCTATGTCAGCAGGGATACCCACGATCGTCTCACAGAGAGAAAGAACGGGGAAATGCTAATGTAAACAAGCATTTCCCCGTTCTTCCTAGTGACAGGACATTGATCACAGCTTCCTGTAATCGGGAGCGGTGATCAGTGTCGTGGCACACGTAGCCCATCCCCCCTACAGTTAGAATCACTCCCTAGGTCACACTTAACCCCCTTCAGTGCCCCCTCCTGGTTAACCCCTTCACTGCCAGTCACATTTACACAGTAATCAATGTATTTTTATAGCACTGTGCCCTGTGTAAATGGTCCTAAAATAGCGCCAAAAGTGTCCGCCATAATGTCGCAGTTACGATACAAATGAAAAAAAATAAAAAACGCTGATCGCCGCCATTACTAGTAGAATTTTTTTATATATTTTTTTATAAAAATGCCATAAAACTATCCCCTATTTTGTAGACGCTATAACTTTTGCACAAACCAATCAATAAACGCTTATTGAGATTTTTTGACCGAAAAAAACGTAGAAGAATACATAATCGGCCTAAACTGAGGAAATGTATATATATTTGGGGGATATTCATTATAGCAAAAAGTAAAAAATAATTTTTTTTTTCCAAAATTGTTGCTCTATTTTTGTTTATAGCGGAAAAAATAAAGACCGCAGAGGTAATCAAATACCACCAAAAGAAAAGCTCCATTTGTGGGAAAAAAGGACGCCAATTTTATTTGGGAGCCACGTCGCACGACCGCGCAATTGTCAGTTAAAGCGACGCCGTGCCGAATCCCAAAAAGTGACCTGGTCTTTAAAGCGGTAGTAAACCTGCAGCAGCTTTTTTTTTTTTTTCATGCCTGAAAGGTAAATGGCATAATGAGCTAGTATGCACCACATTCTAGCTCATTATGAAAATACTTACATTGGAACGAGGCATGGAGAACTTACCTAGTCCACACCGAGGGAGATGTCATCTTGCTTCCGCGCGTCTTCCGGGTGCGCGGGAGACTTCGTTCTGGCAAGGTCCAGCAGCAGCCGAGCATTTAGCCGAGGATCCCCGCTGCGCATGCGCCGCTGCAGTCAGCGGCGCATTGCGAGGGGAATATCTCCTAAACCGTACAGGTTTAGGAGATATTCTTTTTACCTACACGTGAGCCTTATTATAGGCTTACCTGTAGGTAAAAGTGGTAGTACAGAGTTCACTTCCACTTTAAGCTGCATAATGGTCCGGGGCTAAAGTGGTTAAACTAGGCAACAATAAAAAAAGTTCCGGCACAAATACCATGGCAAGGAAAAAATAAATAAAAAAATAATAATTCAGGGAAGTGGGCAAATCCTCCTTCCTTCATTAAACTGTTCATTTGCAGCAGTCACACCACCTAAACCCGACCTGAGGAACAGATCTGGAAGACGCCCAGGTGGCACCGACAGCCTACCCACCCGTAAGCTTTTGGAGGGGGTGAATTCCCACTTGATGTCCTTGCTGAGGGCTGTGACGTTGACACCTCGGGGGATGTAGATGCTTTGTGTGGAGTCGCTGATGTCCTTCAGAGGTCTCTGGATACCATCAAAGATGGACCCCATGATGCCCGGACCCAGCTCTACGGAGAGGGGCTTCCCAGTCCGGAGTACAGGGTCTCCGACCGATACACCAGCTGCATGATGGGAGCTTAGGAAAACTCATATTACATAAAAAAAAAAAAAAACACTCAGTGATGACAAACAAAAAAAAAAAAAACGTAATCAATGAAAGTCATGGTAATTTTTGCCGTTTGAAAATGCATTTGAAATACAGTGCCTTGAAAAAAGTATTCATACCCCTTTACATTTTCCACATTTTCTCATGTTACTACCAAAAAACGTAAATGTACTTTATTGGGATTTTATGTGATGGACCAACACAAAGTGGCACATAATTGTGAAGTGAAAGGAAAATTTCAAATGGTTTTCAAAATGTTTTACAAATAAATATGTGAAAAATGGGGGGGGGGGATGTATTCAGCCCCCTTTACTCTGATACCCCCAACTAAAATCTAATGAACCCTTCAGAAGTCACCTAATTAGTAAATAGAGTCCACCTCTGTGTAATTTATCCTTAGCATAAATAAGGCCGTTCTGTGAAGCCCTCAGAGGTTTGTTAGAGAACCTTAGTGAATAAACAGCATCATGAAGGCCGAGGAACACACCAGACAGGTCAGGGATAAAGTTGTGGAGAAGTATAAAGCAGGGTTAGGTTATAAAAAAATATCCCAAGCTTTGAACATCTCACGGAGCTTCTGTATAATCCATCATCAGAAAATGGAAAGAGTATGGCACAACTGCCAACCTACCAAGACATGGCCGTCCACCTAAACTGACCGGGCCGGGCAAGGAGAGCATTCATCAGAGAAGCAGCCAAGAGGTCCATGGTAACTCTGGGGAAGCTGCAGAGATCCACAGCTCAGGGGGGGGGGAGAATCTGTCCACAGGTCAACTATTAGTGGTGCTCTCCACAAATCTGCCTTTATGGAAGAGTGACAAGAAGAAAGACATTGGGGAAAGAAAGTCATAAGAAGTCCTGTTTGCAGTTTGTGAGAAGCCATGTGGGGGAGGGGCACAGCAAACATGTGGAAGAAGGTGCTCTGGTCACTTGACACCAACATCAAAACGCTCTGTGTGTGGGGGAACGTAACACTGCACATCACCCTGAACACACCATCCACACTGTGAAACATGGTGGTGGCAGCATCATGTGGTGGGGATGCTTTAATTCAGCAGGGACATGGAAGCTGCTCAGAGTTGATGGGAAGATGAATTGGAGCCAAATACAGGACAATCTTAGAAGAAAACCTGTTAGAGTCTGCAAAAGACTTGAGACTGGTGGGGGGGGGGGGGGGGGTTCACCTTCCAGCAGGACAACGACCCTAAAGTACAGCCAGAGCCACAATGGAATGGTTTAGATCAGAGATCTCCAAACTACGGCCCTCCAGGTGTTCAGGAACTACAATTCCCATCATGCCTTGTCATGTCTAAGTACAGCCAGAGCTACAATGGAATGGTTTACATCAAAGCATATTCATGTGTTAGAATTGCCCTGTCACAGTCCAGACCTAAATCACATTGAGAATCTGTGGACAAGACCTGAAAATTGCTGATCACAGACGCTCTCCATCCAATCTGACAGAGCTTGAGATATTTTACAGAGAAGAAGAATGGGCAGAAATGTCCCTCTCCAGATGTGCAAAGCTGGTAGAGACAGCCCCAAAAAGACTTGTAGAGAAAGGGGGTTCTACAAAGTATTCCCCCTGGGGGGGGCGCCATACAAGTGCGCCCCCCACACTTTTCACATATTTGTAATAAAAAGAAAATGTGAAAACCATTTATCATTTTCCTTCCCCTTCACAATTAGGTGCCCCTTTGTGTTGGTCCATCACATAAAATACATTTACGTTTTTTGGTTGTAACGTGAGAAAATATGGAAACGTTTCAAGGGGTATGAATACTTTTTCCAAGGCACTGTATAACTAGCCAATGCTCTTCAGAAGTAACGGATAAAAGGATACAGGTCTCCTCGTAGACTTGGATGGTGGCCATTTCACCTTCAAGACGAATAATTTCCCCGACCAGCTCAGAGTGCCCGACGCGGACCAGCTCGTACATGGCGGCTCCGGACATATTGGACGCGACCACCACTATTCAAAAAAAGAGGGTGAGCAGAATATAAATCAACATTACATGGATATCCCGAGCATACAGATAGAACGACACGCCAAGGCTTCAATCACGTAATCCAACAAGCCCAGACGAGGCGAGTACAGTGGAACCTCGGATTACGAGCATGATCGTAATCCAAAGCACTCTCATATCAAAGCGAGCTTCCCCATAGAAGTCAATGGAAACAAAAATAAATTTGTTCCGCATGGACTTCAATTGCATGCAATACCGCATGCGGCCAGAGGCGGGGAGGCGCCGGAGAGCCTCGGAAACGTCCAGAGAACAGCATGGCTGAAATCGGCAAATCTCAGAAAGGCTTGGGAATGGAGTATTTCCGAGGTTTTCTGAGTCTTTCCCAAACTGCGCTGTTTGGTTTCGCTCGGCTCCGGCGCCCCCCCTCCCCCCCCCACCTCGGGCCAAACGCAGTAATGCACACCGCTTTGGCCTGAATCCTGCTTGTTTTGCGACGGATGTTTTGCAATAAGAGCTATTTTTTTATCCTGACTCGGTTTGTGAGTGTTGCAAGATGAGCGGGACTCAAGCCTCTGCGGTGTGCAGTACCACATTTGGCCAGAGGTGCGGGGGCGCCGGTGACACTGAGCCGTTCAGATGCACTTGAAAACACACACACAAAAAACACACACAAAAAACACACACACACACAAAAAAAACACACACACACAAAAAAAACACACACACACAAAAAAAACACACACACACACACACACACACACACAAAAAAAAACACACACACACAAAAAAAAACACACACACACACACACAAAAACACACACACACACAAAAACACACACACACACAAAAAACACACACACACAAAAAAACACACAAAACCACACAAAACACACACACACACAAAACACACACACACACAAAACACACACACACATACACACACACACAAAAAACACACACACATACACACACACACAAAAAACACACACACACAAAACCACACACAAGTCGGACAATTTCTTTATCCGACATCATCAGCATGCAATTTCCTATTTTCCCTATATATGTTTTTAAAACACAATCTGTGTTCTACAAACATTTACAACATGACAAAGAATTCCCAGAGCACTGTAGGTTAGCTAAAGAGCACAGCACAACATCGTCTATATTCAGGGGGCTCCAAAACTCGTTACGTTTCTGTATGGATATTTGGCCATAAGTTTCTATGTTTTTTACAGCATTTTTTTTAGCCAAGACAGTAACAAAGATTATCTGTGCAAACACCAAACATTGCCTGAAAACAGCAGGTTACCCAAACTCATTCCTAACATACATGGATTAGAGCTGGGAAAAAAATAAAAAAAAATAATTGATTTGAATCTAGGATCGAGTTGAGGGGTCAAATCAATTCAGATTTTCAGCGAATCGATTTTCTAGATTTTTTATTTTTACCAGGACCGGCGCGGTGCCAGCACCGGTCCTGGTGAGAAAAAAAATTAATAAAAAAAAAAAATGGAAAAATCCATTTGCTAAAAATCTGAATGGACACTGCGGGCAGGAGTTTTTAGGCAAGGCCGCGGCTTCGGAGTAGGCCGAGGCTGCTGCCTTGCCTAAAAACTCCTGCCCGCAGCTCCTCAGGACCTGTGCGGTGTCCATAAAGTAGAAAAAAAAAAAAAAAAAAAATTGTTTCGAATCATGAATCAAGTTTTTTTTTTTTATAATAAAATAAATATAGAAACAAAAAAATGGGGAATTTTTTTTTTATTATTTTTTTAAAATCGCCAAGCTCTAACATGGATAGAAGGTGGGAATGTGGTGGCGGCGCACTCACCAGGTCCAGAAACTCCATGGACGTAGCCAAAGCGGCTCTCGTGTTCTTCATCTCGGATCTTTGGCAGTTTGGTGAAATCCATCTTCAGTTCTTAAACTGCTGCAAGCGAAGACAAATGTTTTACTACAGGACCGCATACAGTACAATAATTCTACAGGACCGCATACAGTACAATAATACTACAGGACCGCATACAGTACAATAATTCTACAGGACCGCATACAGTACAATAATACTACAGGACCGCATACAGTACAATAATTCTACAGGACCGCATACAGTACTTCTACAGGACCGCATACAGTACAATAATTCTACAGGACCGCATACAGTACTTCTACAGGACCGCATACAGTACTTCTACAGGACCGCATACAGTACAATACTTCTACAGGACCGCATACAGTACAATAATTCTACAGGACCGCATACAGTACTTCTACAGGACCGCATACAGTACAATAATTCTACAGGACCGCATACAGTACTTCTACAGGACCGCATACAGTACTTCTACAGGACCGCATACAGTACTTCTACAGGACCGCATACAGTACTTCTACAGGACCGCATACAGTACAATACTTCTACAGGACCGCATACAGTACAATAATTCTACAGGACCGCATACAGTACTTCTACAGGACCGCATACAGTACAATAATTCTACAGGACCGCATACAGTACTTCTACAGGACCGCATACAGTACTTCTACAGGACCGCATACAGTACAATAATACTACAGGACCGCATACAGTACAATACTACAGGACAGCATACAATACAATAATACTACAGGACCGCATACAGTACAATAATTCTACAGGACCGCATACAGTACAATAATTCTACAGGACCGCATACAGTACAATAATTCTACAGGACCGCATACAGTACAATAATTCTACAGGACCGCATACAGTACCGCATACAGTACAATAATTCTACAGGACCGCATACAGTACTTCTACAGGACCGCATACAGTACAATAATACTACAGGACCGCATACAGTACAATACTACAGGACAGCATACAATACAATAATTCTACAGGACCGCATACAGTACAATAATACTACAGGACCGCATACAGTACAATAATACTACAGGACCGCATACAGTACAATACTACAGGACCGCATACAATACAATAATTCTACAGGACCGCATACAGTACAATAATTCTACAGGACCGCATACAGTACAATACTACAGGACCGCATACAGTACAATAATTCTACAGGACAGCATACAGTACAATAATTCTACAGGACCGCATACAGTACAATAAATCTACAGGACCGCATACAGTACTTCTACAGGACCGCATACAGTACAATACTTCTACAGGACCGCATACATTACAATAATACTACAGGACCGCATACAATACAATAATTCTACAGGACCGCATACAATACAATAATTCTACAGGACCGCATACAATACAATAATTCTACAGGACCGCATACAGTACAATAATTCTACAGGACCGCATACAGTACAATAATACTACAGGACCGCATACAGTACAATAATTCTACAGGACCGCATACAGTACTTCTACAGGACCGCATACAGTACAATAATTCTACAGGACCGCATACAGTACTTCTACAGGACCGCATACAGTACTTCTACAGGACCGCATACAGTACAATAATACTACAGGACCGCATACAGTACAATACTACAGGACAGCATACAATACAATAATACTACAGGACCGCATACAGTACAATAATTCTACAGGACCGCATACAGTACAATAATTCTACAGGACCGCATACAGTACAATAATTCTACAGGACCGCATACAGTACAATAATTCTACAGGACCGCATACAGTACAATAATTCTACAGGACCGCATACAGTACTTCTACAGGACCGCATACAGTACAATAATACTACAGGACCGCATACAGTACAATACTACAGGACAGCATACAATACAATAATTCTACAGGACCGCATACAGTACAATAATACTACAGGACCGCATACAGTACAATAATACTACAGGACCGCATACAGTACAATACTACAGGACCGCATACAATACAATAATTCTACAGGACCGCATACAGTACAATAATTCTACAGGACCGCATACAGTACAATACTACAGGACCGCATACAGTACAATAATTCTACAGGACAGCATACAGTACAATAATTCTACAGGACCGCATACAGTACAATAAATCTACAGGACCGCATACAGTACTTCTACAGGACCGCATACAGTACAATACTTCTACAGGACCGCATACATTACAATAATACTACAGGACCGCATACAATACAATAATTCTACAGGACCGCATACAATACAATAATTCTACAGGACCGCATACAATACAATAATTCTACAGGACCGCATACAGTACAATAATTCTACAGGACCGCATACAGTACAATAATACTACAGGACCGCATACAGTACAATAATTCTACAGGACCGCATACAGTACTACAGTACTTCTACAGGACCGCATACAGTACAATAATTCTACAGGACCGCATACAGTACTTCTACAGGACCGCATACAGTACTTCTACAGGACCGCATACAGTACAATAATACTACAGGACCGCATACAGTACAATACTACAGGACAGCATACAATACAATAATACTACAGGACCGCATACAGTACAATAATTCTACAGGACCGCATACAGTACAATAATTCTACAGGACCGCATACAGTACAATAATTCTACAGGACCGCATACAGTACAATAATTCTACAGGACCGCATACAGTACAATAATTCTACAGGACCGCATACAGTACCGCATACAGTACAATAATTCTACAGGACCGCATACAGTACTTCTACAGGACCGCATACAGTACAATAATACTACAGGACCGCATACAGTACAATACTACAGGACAGCATACAATACAATAATTCTACAGGACCGCATACAGTACAATAATACTACAGGACCGCATACAGTACAATAATACTACAGGACCGCATACAGTACAATAATACTACAGGACCGCATACAGTACAATACTACAGGACCGCATACAATACAATAATTCTACAGGACCGCATACAGTACAATAATTCTACAGGACCGCATACAGTACAATACTACAGGACCGCATACAGTACAATAATACTACAGGACCGCATACAGTACAATAATACTACAGGACCGCATACAATACAATAATTCTACAGGACCGCATACAGTACAATAATTCTACAGGACCGCATACAGTACAATACTACAGGACCGCATACAGTACAATAATTCTACAGGACCGCATACAGTACAATAAATCTACAGGACCGCATACAGTACAATAAATCTACAGGACCGCATACAGTACTTCTACAGGACCGCATACAGTACAATACTTCTACAGGACCGCATACATTACAATAATACTACAGGACCGCATACAATACAATAATTCTACAGGACCGCATACAATACAATAATTCTACAGGACCGCATACAATACAATAATTCTACAGGACCGCATACAGTACAATAATTCTACAGGACCGCATACAGTACAATAATACTACAGGACCGCATACAGTACAATACTACAGGACCGCATACAATACAATAATTCTACAGGACCGCATACAGTACAATAATTCTACAGGACCGCATACAGTACAATACTACAGGACCGCATACAGTACAATAATTCTACAGGACAGCATACAGTACAATAATTCTACAGGACCGCATACAGTACAATAAATCTACAGGACCGCATACAGTACTTCTACAGGACCGCATACAGTACAATAATACTACAGGACCGCATACATTACAATAATACTACAGGACCGCATACAATACAATAATTCTACAGGACCGCATACAATACAATAATTCTACAGGACCGCATACAATACAATAATTCTACAGGACCGCATACAGTACAATAATTCTACAGGACCGCATACAGTACAATAATTCTACAGGACCGCATACAGTACAATAATTCTACAGGACCGCATACAGTACAATAATTCTACAGGACCGCATACAGTACAATAATTCTACAGGACCGCATACAGTACAATAATTCTACAGGACCGCATACAGTACAATAATACTACAGGACCGCATACAGTACAATTCTACAGGACCGCATACAGTACAATAATTCTACAGGACCGCATACAGTACAATAATTCTACAGGACCGCATACAGTACAATAATACTACAGGACCGCATACAGTACAATAATACTACAGGACCGCATACAGTACAATAATTCTACAGGACCGCATACAGTACAATAATACTACAGGACCGCATACAATACAATAATTCTACAGGACCGCATACAGTACAATACTACAGGACCGCATACAGTACAATAATTCTACAGGACCGCATACAGTACAATACTACAGGACCGCATACAGTACAATAATACTACAGGACCGCATACAGTACAATAATACTACAGGACCGCATACAATACAATAATTCTACAGGACCGCATACAGTACAATAATACTACAAGACCGCATACAATACAATAATTCTACAGGACCGCATACAATACAATAATTCTACAGGACCGCATACAGTACAATAATTCTACAGGACCGCATACAGTACAATAATACTACAGGACCGCATACAGTACAATAATACTACAGGACCGCATACAATACAATAATTCTACAGGACCGCATACAGTACAATAAATCTACAGGACCGCATACAGTACAATAATTCTACAGGACCGCATACAATACTACAGGACCGCATACAGTACAATAATACTACAGGACCGCATACAGTACAATAATACTACAGGACCGCATACAGTACAATAATACTACAGGACCGCATACAATACAATAATTCTACAGGACCGCATACAGTACAATAATACTACAGGACCGCATACAATACAATAATTCTACAGGACCGCATACAATACAATAATTCTACAGGACCGCATACAGTACAATAATTCTACAGGACCGCATACAGTACAATAATACTACAGGACCGCATACAATACAATAATTCTACAGGACCGCATACAGTACAATAAATCTACAGGTTAGCCACACAAACATCACATTTTAAGACGATTCGGTCAGGACGGTAAATCCGCGTTTACAGCCAGAAAACGGCCCGCCCACCGAATGGTAGAGGTGCGCATCTTCACTGGTCTCGTTTCTTTTCTATAACGTTTATCTGGTCAACGACTCGCTTCAATTCCACGATGCATCGCGATGACCGACGAGCTCCCACCTCCGCTTGGGCCACCTAGGTGGCCCTTTCCTCCATGCAATCTTCTGGGACGCATCACAGGTCCCAGAAGACTGCCCGGCTATGCAGGACAGCGCAGCGAGACACGCGCACCCGGCTGTGAAGATGCAAGCCGTCACAGCCAGATGCCCACAACAGTATTGCCAGCGCCGTGGACGGGCGGGGGAGAGAATGGAGGGTTCGGGTGGCCACAGTCGCAGGATTGTGGGACAGGCGAGTGTCTTTTTGCGCACACGTGTGGAATGGCGACAAACTGCGGTACATAAAAATCTCCATAAAATATATTACCAGGTTAGAGTTACAGAGGAGGTCTGAGCGCAATCATCTCAAGAGGGGGGTCTGAGCCGTTTTATAGCCAATTTCTCCCAAATAATTAAATGTATGGCTTCCTAAACCACATCCTCCTTCCTTAACCACTTCCTTACTGGGCACTTACACCCCCCTCCTGCCCAAGTAAAATTTCAGCTTGCGGCACTGCGTCGCTTTAACTGACAATTGCGCGGTCGTGCGGCGTGGCTCACAAACAAAATTGACGTCCTTTTTTCCCCACAAGTAGAGCTTTCTTTTGGTGGTATTTGATCGCCTGTGCGATTTTTATTTTTTGCGCTATAAACAAAAAAGACCGACAATTTTGAAGAAAAATACAATATTTTTTACTTGTTGCTATAATAAATATCCCAATTAAAAAAAAAAAAAATAAATAAATTTTTTCTCAGTTTAGGGCGATACGTATTCTTCTACATATTTTTGGTAAAAAAAATAAAATAAAAAATCGCGCAAAAGTTATAGCGCTTACAAAATAGGGGAGAGAATTATTATTTTTTATTATTTTTTTTTTACTAGAAATGGCGGCGATCTGCGATTTTTATTGGTACTGCGACGTTATGGCGGACACATCGGACACTTTTGACACATTTTTGGCGCCATTCACATTTATACAGCGATCAGTGCTATAAATATGCACTAATTACAGTATAAATGTGACCGGCAATGAAGGGGTTAACACTAGGGGGTGAGGAAGGGGTTAAATGTGTATCCTAGGTGTGTTCTAACTGTGGGGGGGAGGGGGGGGGGTGACTGGGGGAGGTGACCGATCTGTGTCCCTATGTAGTAGGAACACAGATCGGGCTCCTCCTCTCCAGAGACAGGACGCTGTCTCTGTGTAACACGGCAATGAGAGATGATCTATGAGAGATCATCTCTCATTGGCCCACAGATCGCATCGCAAACGGCCACTCTGATTGGCCGTTCGCCGCGATCTGTGATTGGCCGTGTCCAAGGGACACGGACAACACAGGGCTTCCCCGCAGCGCGCGCTGGGAACGCCAGAATGACATGCTGTCAAATGACGGCATGTTGGATATTCAGGCCCGCGCTGTTGCCGTCATCCAACGGTAGCGCGGGCCTGAAGTGGTTAAAGGGGTTGTAAAGGAATTTGTTTCCCTAAATATCTTCCTTTCCCTTAGTGAAGTCCTCCTTCACTTACCTCATCCTTCCATTTTGCTTTTAAATGTCCCTATTTCTTCTGAGAAATCCTCACTTCCTGTTCTTCTGTCTAACTCCACACCGTAATGCGAGGCTTTCTCCCTGGTGTGGAGTGTCGTGCTCGCCCCCTCCCTTGCACTACAGGAGAGGAGAGTCAGGGCGCTCTCTAACACACTGCTTCTTTGCAACGTAGAGAAAGTCCTGACTCTCCAACGGAGGGGGCGAGCACGACACTCCACACCAGGGAGAAAGCCTTGCATTACTGTGTGGAGTTACAGACAGAAGAACAGGAAGTGAGGATTTCTCAGAAGAAATAAGGACATTAAAAACCAAAATAGAAGGATGAGGTAAGTGAAGGAGGACTGCACCAAGGTAAAGGAAGCTATTTAGGAAAAAAGTTGTACCTTTACAACCCCCTTAAGGGACCTCTGGAACAAAGGAGGTGAAGCCATCAGGGTGGCAAGGAGTCAACATTCTCGTTTGCCCCCCCACCTCATAAAACGGAGCGCGCTCAATTCGTTTTCCGCCCAGGGAAAAGTAAAGAGAATATTGCAGGATCAGCACATTTCTGGAGACTGGCGGCTTTTCTAGAACTGCTGTGAAAATACTCAGAGCGCTGGGGGAGAGAGATGCAGCAATCCCGGCATGCGGCTCTAAAGGTCCAAGTTTAACCAGTTCAGCCCCAGAAGATTTTCCCCGTTAATGACCGGGCCATTATTTTGTGATTCGGCACTGCGTCGCTTTAAGTGACAATTGCGCGGTTGTGCGACGCTGTACACAAACAAAATTGGCGTCCTTCCCCCCCCACAAATAGAGCTTTCTTTTGATGGTATTTGATCACCTCTGCGGTTCTTATTTTTTGCGCTATAAACAAAAAAAGAGCGACAATTTTGGAAAAAATAAGATTTTTTCATTTTTGCTATAATAAATATTCCCAAAAAAAATAAATCATCATCAGTTTAGGCTGATACGTATTCTATATATTTTTGGTAAAAACCAAACTGCAATAAGAGTATATTGATTGGTTTGCGCAAATTTTATAGCGTTTACAAAATAGGGAAAATGGCGGCGATGAGCGATTTTTGATTCAATATGTTTTTGTTTTAAGTATTACAGGGAAAAACAGATATATATTATATGAGATAGATGAGAGATTTTTAGCGGGACTGCGACATTGCGGCAGACAGATCAGACACTTTTTTTCTTCTCCCCCCCACTTGTGAAAAAAGGCACATCCTATGTAAGAGAAGACTTCATGACAAGATGACTGCTATGACACCTCTGACCAGTAAGGGTACAGAAATCCTTTTTTGTAGAATCTGTGAAGCCTATTGGGGTCTTCCTCACCCACAACGATGTGAGCTCAGAAGTCACCCTACAGTGCTCTCTCCCAAGGTCAGGCTGGGGGGGAACCTTCACGCCCCCACCCACAAGACTGACCACCCTCAGCGTCAGGATCACTAGAAAAAGACTCAACCCAAGTCATTAGCTGGGGCTCACTGAAAGAACCTGTCACCACTGACCCTATGAAGAAGCCCAGAGAACCAGCCACCACTGAACCCACAGAAGGACCCAAAGAGAACCAGTCACTACTGAACCCCAATACATGAACCCAAAAGAGAACCAGCCACCACTGAACCCATAAAGGAACCCAAAGAGAAAAAGCCACCACTGAACCCATAAAGGAACCCAAAGAGAACCAGCCACCACTGAACCTATGAAGGAACCCAAAAGAGAACCAGCCACCACTGAACCTATGAAGGAACCCAAAAGAGAACCAGCCACCACTGAACCTATGAAGGAACCCAAAAGAGAACCAGCCACCACTGAACCTATGAAGGAACCCAAAAGAGAACCAACCACCACTGAACCTATGAAGGAACCCAAAAGAGAACCAACCACCACTGAACCTATGAAGGAACCCAAAAGAGAACCAGCCACCACTGAACCTATGAAGGAACCCAAAAGAGAACCAACCACCACTGAACCCATGAAGGAACACAAAGAGAACCAGCCACCAGTGAACCCATAGAACCAGCCACCACTGAACCTATGAAGGAACCCAAAAGAGAACCAGCCACCACTGAACCTATGAAGGAACCCAAAGAGAACAAGCATCCACTGAACCTATGAAGGAACCCAATAAGAACCAGCCACCACTGAACCCATAGAACCAGCCACCACTGAATCCCTGGAAGAACTCTAAGAGAACCAGCCATCAATGAAACCCCAAAGGAACACAAGACTTCTGGAGGGGAACCCAAAGAACCCACCCCCTCCCAGTAAGGTTTGTCCCCACAGCATGAACCAGCTGACAGTGACCACACACAGCTGTGCTGGGATGAATATGGGGGGTCACTCTGCCCCTGTCAGATATAAAACACACATCACGTGATGTGCCCTTGCCCAGTGACAGGGGGGCAGATCGGCCACTTTTTTGGGACCATTGACAATCAGTGCTATAAAAATGCACTGATTACTGTATAAATGTGACTGGCAGGGAAGGGGTTAAAACTAGGGGGTGAACAGGTGTTAAACGTGTTCCCTGGGAGGTGTTTCTAACTGTTCCAACTCTGTACTTCCCTGTCAGAACAGGGATTTGTTTTGTTTACATTGACAGATCCCTGTCCTGGCTCTTTGTGGTGTGATCGTGAGTGGCTGTCGCGGCCGCCAGCCGCGCGCATCAGCTCCCCCCACCGTGCAGTGTGCATTGCACGCCTACTATAGCTGTTCAAGGGACCGACATTGAGCTACGGTGATTTGTGGGAACAAGCCAACCCTGCTGCAGTATAATGATGGAGGCTTTTTTTTTTGAAAAGCCTATGGCGTGTGAAACACACTCAAAAAACTCCACCCGGTGCAGAAAAAATGTGCACACACATAGAGTGTTCACAAAAACGTGCAGACGGGTGCAACGTCAAGTGGTCCTCCTGTGCAGAAGGGACCCAAACCCTGATCCCCCGGGGCGTTAGGCTCCAGACGGGGACTGAGGTACTGTGGTCCGAGCAACCGAAGCCGACACGGACCCAACTTCCTTGGAGGGACTGCCGAAACAGAACCCTCCAAGTACTAGGTGGGACTCCCCCGAAGGGAGACCCCATGAGAGCAGGCGAACTAAGCCAGAAGGCCATGTCCACCCACTCCCAAGACGTTCAGGGCTGGCCCGAGGACCGGCACCCTACTAATCACACTGTGTACAAAACGTGCACAAACAAAAAAAGACAAAAACGTGACAAACATAGGCAATAAATTAAATAAAGTGGGGGAAAGGGATAGTGGAGAGGAGAGTGAAAGAAGTGGTCATTGTGTTTAACAATGACCAGGCCCTCCGGCCAGGAATAAAAAATTCCTCCGGTCCTGGCCAAAAGGCCCGGCCCAGGAGGCAGGTGCTAAAAAAGCGTGTAGCTGGTGCAGTGACCGTGGTGTCGTTAAATCAAAGTGACCCTCACTCACAGTGATTCTCAGACACCCCTGGACTGCCACTCCAGGGGCACATGCACCATAGGCTTTTCTGTTCCAAATCTAACCCCCCGACCGGCCAGTGCAGCCCTCCACCCCTGCCAGAAAGAGAGCCCTTCAAGGTTTTCTTGGGAAGAAACTGCCCCCATCTAGCAGCCTCCACCAATACTAACCCTTCCAGACTCCCTGTCAACCCAGCAGGATTTGCATGGCCCTACCCCGTCTTTCCACCAGGGCAGTTCCAGCTCCTCCCACCAGATCTCTGACAGGGACAGCACTTACACCAGCCAGCCAGAAGGCCAGACTAGAACCCGGCAAAAAGACCAGACCAGGCGCAGCCACCCATCCTCACCAGAAGCACCCTTCCAGGTGGCTCAGAAGCAACCATTGGCCGGCCCCCAGTATCTGTCGGGCAGCACGGCGTAGTCCCTGCTGAAACCACCCTTCCAGGTGCAATGACGTTATTGGATTGCATCCACCCTACACATATAGGAGGCGCTTCAGCGCTCCTCTAGCAACTGATGAGAACGGGTACCACACCTGATCTTAGCCAAAAGGCCGAGCAGTGGCAGGGAGGACACCACGATCAGCCCAGCCAGAGTGCAATGGCTGAGCCTCGCCCTGGGAGAACCACCTTCATGATCATGGTGTCTCCCCTGCCAGGTAAGTATAATGATGGAGGCTGGTCGACAAGCAGTTACAGTGTCCTTTGGCCTGTGGGCTAAACAAAAAGAAATCCAACAGGTGCCGCTACCCCACCATAGACAGAACTCATGGAGGAATCTCCTGCTGCTGGATACTGCAGCTACCTTAACAGTTACATGGATCTAAATTTGTCCGAGTTCAGCGGGGATCAGCTGAATTTTGATGCATGTATGGGCAGGCTGGTTGCACACAAGTCAATCTATGATAAGGTTGCATCGCTGGTTAAAGCAGAGCTTCACCAAAAATGGGGAAACTCTGCTTGTCTGCCTCCTTCCCTCCTGCGGGGGGAGACCGAAGGACGGGTATCTGGCAGGGCCCTCCTGTACCTTTTGTATTGAACTGTACTGCAATTGTGTTGTCCCCCTTATACATTGTAAAGCTCTGTGTAAACTGTTGGCGCTATATATATGTATAATGATAATTTGACAGGTACCCGCTCCCACTTCCTGCTAAGTTCGCTGCGAGAATGCGCAGCGTGATTTCTGCATGCGCTGTAGGGAAACCGCTCTAAACCTGCAAGGCTGCGCTGCCGGATTCCCATACCCAAGATGGCGGCGCCAGCACCAGAGAGCCGATTCAAGAATCCTCTCGGGTAAGGACATTGCTGGCTCCCTGGACAGGCACGTGTCCTAATAGAAAAAGTCAGCCGCTACTGTAATTGTAGCTGCGGACTTTACATTTTTTGGTGGTGGTGGGGAAGCAACGCAGGCATTGGAGGCGATCTCTTAGCAATGTCCCCTGTAGGTGTTCCGTTAGTAAAAATAAACAGCTGATGAAATATTTACACGCCCTCCAGCTGTGTGGCTACGATGATGATGATGATGATGATAGGTGAGAATATGCGCGTTTGATCCCAAAATAACCCGCTGACCTCACCTGAACCAGAAAACGGAGGAATAGTGCCACGTCAGACGGGTGCGATTCTGCGAAACTCCGATCTCTCACCTGGAAGACAGAAAATGCAGCTGAAATCACAGCGCTAATTTATACAGCCAGTCATTGATCACATCCACAGATTATCAATACCAATACTGATCAGGTTCAATAGGAAGGGGACAGACAACACTTTACTTACAACCTTTAGGGCCAATTCACACCACAAAAACACTCCAGATCCGTTCCAAGGGCGTTTCTGCCTGTGCGTTTTTCACATGTTTTTGGTGCGTTATCAGATGCATTCCAGATTTTTTTTTTGTTTATTACTACACTGCACCGGGGTCCAGTGCGTTTTTGATGCATTTCAATGTATACCAGTGCAGGAAAAAAAAAAAAGAAATGCAACACGCTCTTATTTTTTTGCCTGGAACTGGAAATCCCGGGAACTGACTGCGCCGGTGTGAACTATGCCATTGGAAACCAAATAACCAGTGGAATTTATTTTTATTTTTTTAAGGGGGGGCGGAAGACAAACGGCATATACACCCCCCCCCCACCCCTTTTACATCGATAGCACTTACCTCATCACCGGCGGCCTCCTGTCCCCCTGCTCTCCACAGTGGCGGCTTCCGTTTCCTCCCTCAGCGGCCAATCAAAAAAAATACAGACCTCACACCCGCTTCTGATTGGCTGTATTGAGGATCAGTTTTTCAACAGCGAATTTTCATTCGCTCTTGCAACACATATGGGTGGGCTCAGGTCGCATTCTCTGCGACCTTTTCCTCCCTTGGCGGCCAATCAGGAGTCTTGTTTTTTTCAGCCAAATAAAAAATAAATAAAAAACAGACCCGCTTTTGATTGGCCGGATTGAGGATCAGGTTTTCATTCACCGTTGCAAGATACATGGGTGGGCTCAATTCGCATTCTCTGCGACCCGAGCCCACCCTATTTTTTACGCCTATTAGAGTCTCTGGCTCTGTTCAGGTGCTTCCAAAAAAAAAAAAAAAAACACTGGACACTAATTCATTCGCTCTGAAAAGGGGCTGGACGCATTAATAGGGGGGGGGGGGTGACCATGGATAGATTCATGCTATGCATGAGAGAGGGGGGCGGTGCCCCTAATGGATTGGCCAGCCACTGCATATATATATATATATATATATATATATATATATATATATATATATATATATATATATATATATATATATAGGGCTTGACAAATTTGCTTTGAATCTAGAAACCAGCTAAAAAAGTTAGGCGCCATTTTTTTTGTTGTATGACTCAGTGATGAGCCCCGGTGTCGTTACTAGGGTTGGTATCACCCCCCTCCACCAACTACAGACCCCCCTCTCTCATTAAAGACCCACCCACCAAGTACAGTGGTGTAGTATAGATCCCTCTCACTAAATACACTGATCAAAGCCCAGGCGACAGGGTGAAATTTCTAGTCGCATTGGCGACCTGGGATTTGTCGAGCCCTGTATGTATGTATGTATGTATGTATGTATGTATGTATGTATGTATGTATGTATGTACCCCTCCCTTTCTGGTAGAGATCATTCACTTCCTGTTGCTGAAACTCGGCTCAGGCTGGAAGTAAAACTCGGAAGGTGAGGAAGGTCAGGAAGGTCAGGAAGGTCAGGCTCAGCTCACACGCACCCTGCAGACCGTCATTCCTGACTTCTCACAGTAGAACTCCAATTAACCAACACCTAAGTGAAGCGGATGGCACCTCCGTGTGACAGACGTGTGCTCCACACGAAAGTAGTAATAAACCCAAAAGCAAAACATTTCATATATATTGCAGCTTACCATTTCATACAGTGCCTTGAAAAAGTATTCACACCCCTTGACATTTTCCACATTTTGTCATGTTGCAACCAAAAACGAAAATGTATTTTATTGGGATTTTATGTGGTAGAAAAAAATCGCAATTAGCGTTTGATTGGTTTGCGCAAAAGTTATAGCGTTTACAAAATAGGGGGTAGTTTTATGGCATTTTTATTTAAAAAAAATTTAACTAGCAATGGCGGTGATCAGCGTTTTTTTCAGTACTGCTACATTATGGCGGACACTTGACACATTTTTGGGACCATTGGCATTTTTATAGCGATCAGTGCTATAAAAATGCATTGTATTACTATAAAAATGCCATTGGCAGTGAAGGGGTTAACACTAGGGGGCGGGAAAGGGGTTAAGTGTGTTCCTGGGTGTGTTCTAACTGTATGGGGGGGGGATGGACTCACATGGGGAAATCACTGATCTTCTCTTCATACATTGTATGAAGAGAAGATCAGCGTTTCCCCCGCTGACAGGACCGGGAGCTGTGTGTTTACACACATAGCTCCTGTTCCTCGCTCTGTACCGAGCGATAGCGTGTGCCCGGCGGCGATCGTACCCGCGTGGGATGCCGCACGCGCCCCCTAGTGGCCACAAAGTAGCCGACGTAGAGCTAAGGGCTCTCGCCCAGGAGAGCCGACCTGCCGCAGTAATATGACGGCGGCTGGTCGGCAAGTAGTTAATTGCAAGAAAAGCTCAAGAAAAATGCAGTCTGAAGTCTCTGACCATCTCTTGTATCATTTCTCTTATGCCGCGTACACACAATTGTATCATTTCTCTTATGCCGCGTACACACGATCGTTCTTCGGGTTGTAAAAAACAACGTCATTTAAAACAATCGTGTGTGTGGGCTTCAGAGCATTTTTCGGGTTCTGAAAAACGGCCACATTTTTTTTCGAACATGCTCTATTTTTTTCACAACGTTTTAAACGATGTCCTTTTTTTGGGTTGTAAAAAAATGATCGTGTGTGTGGGGCTTTAACGACGTGAAAAACCCACGCATTCTCAGAAGTCATGAGACGGGAGCCCTCGTTCTGGTAAAACTAGCGTTCATAATGAAGTAAGCACATTCATCACGCTGTAACAGACAGAAAAGTGCAAATCTTCTTTTACCAACAAGGAATTAGCTAAAAGCAGCCCCAAGGGTGGCGCCATCCGCATGGAACTTCCCCTTTATAGTGCCGTCGTACATGACCGCGCTTTGCTAGAGCATTTTTTTTTAAACGATCGTGTGGAGGCAAGGCCGTTTTAATAATGAAGTTGAAAAAACTGTTTTTTCTAGAGCCTGAAAAATTTCGTTTTTTTACAACCCGAAAAATGATTGTGTGTACGCGGCATCACTTAAACCTAAAGACACTGCTAATAGTATTAGCAACATTTCTAGGGCTGAAACAACTAATCGATTATGAATTTAATCCGTTACAATTTTCATAATCGGCCAGTAACATAATGGGGTTAAAAAAAAAAACTAAAATAACCCTTTATAGTACAAAAAGAGCAAATTGCTACTGTAAATATTACTGTCACTGTCCCACAGTAAAAAAATTAACCCCTTACAGTAGCGATTTTTTGCTCTTTTTGTACTAATTTTTGTTTTTTTAACCCCCCATTATGTTACTAAACATCTTTTTTGGTGCTTTTTGCAGAAACACACTACAGTTCCTTTACATGTTTTCCTATGGGACACGTTCACATCCAGGATTTTTTTTCAGCTGCTGCATATTTGGAAAGGGGCGAGGACTCTAACACTCTCTAAATCGGTGCTATTTTGTATTTTTTTGTTCAATATACTTCAATGGAGAAGCTGCAGGAAAGCATGGAATGTTTTTTTGCGGCAATTTGTGTTTTGTAATCTGCCCAACAAATTGGCCCAATTTTTTTTTTTTTTTTTTAAGACTATTATCCGATTAATCGAAACAATGAAAAAAAAAAAAAAAAAAAAAAAAAAAAAAATCGGTCAACTAATCGATTATGAAAATAATTGTTAGCCCTAAAAATGTCCATTCAGTGCACCTCTAGCAACCATGATCCTCACCAGCACCCGTCAGATGAGGCAGCCTCCTCACCAGCGTCACATAGCTGGATTTGCCGCTGTAACAAAGTCCCGCCTCCTAGACCAGCTCCCATGATTCACATCACACTGGTTTGATTTCCAGGAATTGGATCAGTGTGCCGTCTATCACAGGAGTCAGTCTAGGCGAGACTTTGTTACAGGGGCCCCCCCAACTCAGGTAATTTAAATCCAGCTATGTGACACAGCGGGAGATCACCGCTCTTTATGATCCGGACGCTGGCGAAGAGGCCGCATCACCATCCGGCAAAGAGGCCGCATCACCATCCGGCAAAGAGGCCGCATCACCATCCGGCAAAGAGGCCGCATCACCATCCGGCAAAGAGGCCGCATCACCATCCGGCAAAGAGGCCGCATCACCATCCGGCAAAGAGGCCGCATCACCATCCGGCAAAGAGGCCGCATCACCATCCGGCAAAGAGGCCGCATCACCATCCGGCAAAGAGGCCGCATCACCATCTGGCAAAGAGGCCGCATCACCATCCGGCAAAGAGGCCGCATCACCATCCGGCAAAGAGGCCACATCACCATCCGGCAAAGAGGCCACATCACCATCCGGCAAAGAGGCCACATCATCTCGATATTATTTGCATACAATTTGGAAAGCCATTTATCATTTTCCTTCCACTACACAATTATGTGCCACTTTGTGTTGGTCCATCACATAAAATCCCAATAAAATACATTTAGGTTTTTGGGTGTATAATGATGAAAAAGTATTCATACCCCTTGAAATTATTATATGCCTATATATTACACTTCAGCTGTGTTTTCTTTAAATCACTGAAATTCATTATTTCTGTATAGTACATACTAGGGTTGTCCCGTGGCCACTTTTTTAGGACCGAGTACAAGTACCGATACTTTTTTTCATGTACTCGCCAATACCGAAACTTTTTTTTTTTATGTGTCCCCCAAATGCAGCCATGTCCCCCCACATATGCAGCCATGTCCCTCTAGCCATGTCCCTCACATATGCAGCCATGTCCCTCACAAATGCAGCAATGTCCCATGTCCCTCTAGCCATGTCCCTCACATATGCAGCAATGTCCCTTCAGCCATGTCCCTCTAGCCATGTCCCTCACATATGCAGCAATGTCCCATGTCCCTCTAGCCATGTCCCTCACATATGCAGCCATGTCCCTTCAGCCATGTCCCTCCAGCCATGTCCCTCACATATACAGCAATGTCCCATGTCCCTCTAGCCATGTCCCTCACATATGCAGCCATGTCCCATGTCCCTCTAGCCATGTCCGTTCAGCCATTTCCCTTACCTTTGCCGCCGAAAGACGCATGGAGAAAACCACAGGATTCATTTAAATAGCCCGCCCGTATAGACACTCCCTCTTGCTCGGAATTGGACAAATCACGATCACCTATCCAATCCCGAGCAAGGGGGAGTGTCTATACGGGCGGGAACACTACAGCTATTCAAATGAATACTGTGATGTTCCCGCACGGCGTTTAACCCCTTGCAGCGGCGGCACTATGCGACGGCTTTCTATGCGACGGCTTTCTATGCGACGGCTTTCTATGCGACGGGGGGGGCAAATACTCGGCATCGGGCCCGATACCGATACTAGTATCGGGACAACCCTAGTACATACACATCATCATGAAAGACGAAAACAGTGCATTTAAGGCGATTACGTAAAAAGCTGACAGTGAGAAAGCAGATAAATCTGGAGGGGGGGGGGGGGGGGGGGAGCGTTACAACATTTATTCTGAGGATCCTTCCCCAGAAGAAGTTCCCGTTTCACACTTGGAATACGATTTGTCACTCTTGTGCAACAAGTCACTCTTCTCAGAACTCCAGCACAGCCAAATATTTATAAATCCCCCTCTTCAGGGCTTATTTATTAATTTCAATCATGCAAGGAACAGCGACGACGTATCAGATCCGGTCATTTTTGGCTGAAAACTGTTTTTCTGCTAAAAGTAGATCAATGAGAGAAGGATGCCGATTGGTTACTGCAGGCTGCGTGAGAAACATACTGTAGTAGCATGCAATGATAACCCTGTACACACCATCTGCATAAACACCACCCAACTAAAAAAAAAAAAAAAAAAAAGTGATAAAAATAGTATACTCATTTAATTCATTCTTTCTATACAGACTATGCTTTGAGTATAGAGTTAAAAAAAAAAAAAAAGAAGCTGCAGAACGCGCGCCCCGCCGCAGACACGCCGAGTTCATCTCATGTGACCTCCACCAGCTTTTTTTCAACACTACTTCTAATAGGGCTAGAATAGAGTCATCCCTTAAAAAGGGAACCTCTCCCCCCCCCCCCCCCCCAACACCACCACTGCTTTAATGTTATATTCCTATCCCCTCTTCCTCTCATCTTGCTCAATAAATACTCTCAAATGCCCAGCATATCCAGATTTAACCGCTTTGCCGACCCGCCACCGTTATTATACTGCGGCAGGTCGGCTCGTTCCCGCAAATCGCTGTACGACGATCCCTTTTAACAGGGATGGAGGGTGGAGGGCTGATGCCCATGGTCGGCGGTGGTGATGTCCAACGGTGACAAGCGATCGCTCCTCAGAGAGCCAGAACGGGGATCTGTCAATGTAAACAAACAAACAGATCCCCGTTCTGACAGGGGAGTAGAGAGAGATCGTCTGTTCTGCTCCCAGCCAGCCCCCTCCCCCCACAGTTAGAGCTCTTTCACACTGGTGCGTTTTTGCAGTAAAAATAGCACTATTAACCACTTGAGGCCCGCGCTACCGTCGGATGACGGCAACAGCGCGGGCCTGAAAATCCAACATGCCATCATTTGACGGCATGTCATTCTGGCTTTCCCAGCGCGCGCTGTACAGCGCGCTGCGGGGAAGCCCTGTGTTGTCCGTGTCCCTTGGACACGGCCAATCACAGATCGCGGCACACGGCCAATCAGAGCGGCCGTTTGCCATGCGATCTGTGGGCGAATGAGAGATGATCTCTCATAGATCATCTCTCATTCCCGGCTCACACAGAGACAATGTCCTGTCTCTGGAAGGGAGGAGCCCGATCTGTGTTCCTTCCTACATAGGGACACAGATCGGTTACCCCCCCAGTCACCCCCCCTCCCCCTACAGTTAGAACACACCTAGCATACACATTTAACCCCTTCCTCACCCCCTAGTGTTAACCCCTTCAATGCCAGTCACATTTATACTGTAATTAGTGCATATTTATAGCACTGATCGCAGAATAAATGTGAATGGCGCCAAAAATGTGTCAAAAGTGTCCGATGTGTCCGCCATAACGTCGCAGTACCAATAAAAATCGCAGATCGCCGCCATTTCTAGTAAAAAAAAAAAAAAAAAATAATAATTCTCTCCCCTATTTTGTAAGCGCTATAACTTTTGCGCAAACCAGTCGCTTATTGCGATTTTTTTTTTTTTTTTTACCAAAAATATGTAGAAGAATACGTATCGCCCTAAACTGAGAAAAAAAAAATGTGTTTTTTTTTTTAATTGGGATATTTATTATAGCAACAAGTAAAAAATATTGTATTTTTCTTCAAAATTGTCGCTCTTTTTTGTTTATAGCGCAAAAAATTAAAAATCGCACAGGCGATCAAATACCACCAAAAGAAAGCTCTACTTGTGGGGAAAAAAGGACGTAAATTTTGTTTGGGAGCCACGTCGCACGACCGCGCAATTGTCAGTTAAAGCGACGCAGTGCCGGAAGCTGAAATTTTACCTGGGCAGGAGGGGGGTGTAAGTGCCCAGTAAGCAAGTGGTTAAAACACTCATAAAAACGCTCCCCTTGCCCCTCTCCATTGAAATGAATGTAAAAACGCTGTAAAAACGGTGTGTTAAAATCGCTGTAAAAAAACGCGTTTTTAACCACTTTAGCCCCGGACCATATTGCTGCCCAATGACCAGAGCACTTTTTGCGATTCGGCACTGCGTCGCTTTAACTGACAATTCGTGCGACGGGACTCCCAAACAAAATTGGCGTCCTTTTTTTCCCCGCAAATAGAGCTTTCTTTTGGTGGTATTTGATCTCCTCTGCGGTTTTAATTTTTTGCGCTATAAACAAAAATAGAGCGACAATTTTGAAAAAAAAAATTCAATATTTTAAACTTTTTGCTATAATAAATATCCCCCCAAAAATATATAAAAAAACATTTTTTTTCCTCAGTTTAGGCCGATACGTATTCTTCTGCATATTTTTCATTAAAAAAAAAAAAAAAAAAAAAAAAAAATCGCAATTAGCGTTTATTGATTGGTTTGCGCAAAAGTTATAGTGTTTACAAAATAGGGAGTCGTTTTATGGCATTTTTATTAATATTTTTTTTTTACTAGTAATGGCGGCGATCAGCATTTTTTTTTCAGTACTGCGACATTATGGCGGGCACTTCAGACACATTTTTTGGGGCCATTGGCATTTTTATAGCGATCAATGCTATAAAAATGCATTGTATTACTATAAAAATGCCATTGGCAGTGAAGGGGTTAACACTAGGAGGCGAGGAAGGGGTTAAGTGTGTTCCTGGGTGTGTTCTAACTGTATGGGGGGGTGGCCTCACTAGGGGAAATCACTGATCTTCTGTTCATACATTGTATGAACAGAAGATCAGCGTTTCCCCCGCTGACAGGACCGGGAGCTATGTGTTTACACACAAAGCTCCCAGTCCCCGCCGGGCACGCGGGGACCGGGCGCTAAAGCGCGAACGTATAGCTACGGGCTCTCGCCCAGCAGTGCCACCGTCCCGCAGTAATATGACGGCGAGCGGTCGGCATCTAGTAAATTAATTTCAATGGAGAGGGCCATAGGGAGCGTTTTAATAGCGCTATTTTACCGCGAAAAAACGCGGCAAAAACGCACCAGCGTGAAAGGGCTCTTAAAAACACCTAACAGCCATTGCTCTCTGCTTACTGAAGAGAATTTTTTGATTGCTTAGTTCTCGCTCTCCAAAGCCGTGAGGGACAGTTGCAGTATTGGAGACCAATTTTGCATCCACCTAGACGAGTATGGACCCTTTCACACGTGCGGACCGCATGTCCATATTTCATCCATCCATTTTTTTTTTTCTTTCTTTTCTTTTTTTCTAATCTTTACTTTGAAAATTTTCAGAGAAAAAAAAAAAACACAGTCAGCCAACATGGCTCATAAAAAGAAGGAAGAAAAAATGAACATCCGCTGACACCCGATCTCATCGGTCCCCACTATGCTACGATTCTGCAGATGGAGGAAAATCCTATTTTTCCCATCCGTCTGCGGACCTGATCAGGGGGAACACAGACAGACGGTCCGTGTTCATCCGATCCCCCCCATAGGGGAGAGCGGAGATCTGACAAGGCGGTCCCTGCACAGTGCGTGCCCCCCGGCCTTGAAGCCGAAAGCGGTCACGGCCGGGTGCCCAGAATAGCAATGGAGGCGAGAGGAGCGGGCAGAGGAGCGACGCTCCGGGTGGCCGCATAGCAGGACCGCGGAACAGGCAAGTGTCTTTTGTAGCTGCTGACTTTTTTAAACAAACATTAAAAAGACAGGAACTCCCCTTTAACCACTTCAGACCCGCGCTACCGTCAAATGACGGCACCAGCGCGGGTCTGAATATCCAACATGCCGTCTTTTGACTGCCGCCCCTTTGGGCGTTCCCAGCGCGCGCTGTAGAGCGCGCTGCGGGGAAGCCCTGTGTTGTCCGTGTCCCTTGGACACAACCAATCACAGATCGCGGCGAACGGCCAGTCAGAGAGGCCGTTTGCGATGCGATGTGTGCGGCGAATGAGAGATGATCTCACAGATCATCTCTCATTGCCGTTTTACACAGAGACAGCGTCCTGTCTCTGGAGAGGAGGAGCCCGATCTGTGTTCCTTGTACATAGGGACACAGATCGGTCACCTTCCCCAGTCACCCCCCCCTCCCCCCACAGTTAGAACACACCTAGCATACACATTTAACCCCTTCCTCACCCCCTAGTGTTAACCCCTTCAATGCCAGTCACATTTATACTGTAATTAGTGCATATTTATAGCACTGATCGCAGTATAAATGTGAATGGCGCCAAAAATGTGTCAAAAGTATCCGATGTGTCCGCCATAACATCGCAGTACCAATAAAAAAAAAAAATCGCAGATCGCCGCAATTTCTAGTAAAATAAATAAATAATAAATTCTCTCCCCTATTTTGTAAGCGCTATAACTTTTGCGCAAACCAGTCGCTTATTGCGATTTTTTTTTTTTTTTTACCAAAAATATGTAGAAGAATACGTATCGTATTTTTTTTTTAATTGGGATATTTATTATAGCAACAAGTAAAAAATATTGTATTTTTCTTCAAAATTGTCGCTCTTTTTTGTTTATAGCGCAAAAAATAAAAACCGCAGAGGCGATCAAATACCACCAAAAGAAAGCTCTACTTGTGGGGAAAAAAGGACGTCAATTTTGTTTGGGAGCCACGTCGCACGACCGCGCAATTGTCAGTTAAAGCGACGCAGTGCCGGAAGCTGAAATTTCACCTGGGCAGGAGGGGGGTGTATGTGCCCAGTAAGCAAGTGGTTAAAGGCCCCTTTCACACTGGGGCGTTTTTCGAGCGAAGCCTCATCTGCAATCCCAATGTGAAAGCCGAGTGCCTTCAGAGCCCTTTCACACTGCCAGCGCCTAAAAAAAATGCTGGTAAAAGCTAAGACCCGAAAGTTTTAGGGTGTTTTTGCAGTGCCTCGGTGTGAAAAGGGTAAGGCGTTTTTACAGCGCTTTTCAATGGAGAGGGGCATTTTTGAAGCGTTTTTTCCAAAGATGCTGCTTGCAGGACTCGGTGTGAAAGGGCTCATTGAGATGCATCGAGAGCGTGTTAAAAGTGTTTTAATAGCGCCATTTTTAACGCCAAAATGATGTAAAAACGCTTCAGTGTGAAAGGGGTCTAAAAAAGGAACGCTATCATGCAGCAAATAAGTGGGCAGCTTTTGTAGATTCCCTTCTGAATAGGTCGTTGGCCCCGTGGCAATGATCGGCTTTTACATTGTCATTCAAATGCATGGAAGGAAAACCAGTTCTAATGCAACAACACTGCACACAGGCCCTGGGGGGGGGGGGGGTGCAAGCTCCTTGGGGTCAGGGACAGATGTGAATGGCCCCATCTTCCCTGTACAGCGATGATATTACAGAATAGAAGGATTCCTAACCAGACCCAGTGTTCTCATCCTCCCAATACAAAATTCATCAGGTCCTATCTATAGGCTGAGCCTCATCAATCACCATATCACACACACATACAGGAGCGCAGTACACACACACACAGAAGCACTCACGGGTCTCCCAGGCGGTGCCGGCGCTGTGCGCACAATGTCAGAGAGAACACTGCGCCCTCGGCTCCTCCGATGTGGTGAGTCACCCAATTTCCAGGATGAATCTCAGAAAAGAGGAAGAAGAAGATGCTGCAGTATTTCCATCCTCTGCACCGTCACCCTCCGCAGAGAGGAACCCAGCGATGCCACCACACTGCTATCCTGACATACCCGGCCCTGTCCAGTCACTGCCTGCCACCTGGAAAAAAAGGAGGACTGTTCCATGAACCCCCCCCCCCCCCCGATATTTATCATCGTGGAAGAGGAGACGCTGATGGCAATCTGCTATGATAGGAATGAGAAAGCTTAGAGTGATACTAAAACACACACACACGCACACAAACACGCACACAAACACGCACACAAACACGCACACAAACACGCACACAAACACGCACACAAACACACTGTTTACTTTTTACATTGTCCCTTCTATTTCTTTATACGGATGATGTCATTATTTTAACCACTTCCATACCGGACCTATTCCGGCACTTCACTCCTACATGTAAAAAAAAAAAATCATCTTTTTGCTAGAAAATTACTCAGAACCCCCCCCAAAACATTATGATTTTTTTTTTAGCAGAGACCCTAGGGAATAAAATGGCGGTCGTTGTAACTTTTTATGTCGCACGGTATCTGCACAACAATTTCTCAAATGGAAGAAATAAAAAAAAAGAACAAATAAAAAAAAAAAAAAACACAGTAAAGTTAGCCCGATTTTTTTGGATAATGTGAAAGATGTTACACCGAGTAAATCGATACCAAAACATGTCACGCTTCTGGAATGGCGCCAAACGTTGGTACTTAAAAATCTCGCTTTAAATATTTTTTTTTACAGGTTACCAGTTTAACCACTTGACAACCGGGCCTATTCTGGCACTTCTTTATTTTTTCTCTGCCAAAGTTCAGGAATATTTATAGGTCTTGTTGCTCAAAATTTGGTTGGTGCAAAAAAATTTCTAAAAATGAAAAATTCTGACAAAAAAAAAAAAAAAAAAAACGCATTAATTGCAGCCTCGCTGTGCCATTAAAATGCAGCCACTACGCCGCCCCCCCCCCCCCCCCCGGTGGCATTTAACCAGCACACCCCCCCCCCTCGTTGTCTGACCGACACTTACCCCATCTTGAAGGTGGGTCAGGCAGTGAATAACAGGGGCGAGCCGACGAATGGGCAAAAATCGGAAAGCCGACGAATGGGCAAAAATCGGAAAGCCGACGAATGGGCAAAAATCGGAAAGCCGACGAATGGGCAAAAATCGGAAAGCCGACGAATGGCCAAAAATCGGAAAGCCGACGAATGGCCAAAAATCGGAAAGCCGACGAATGGCCAAAAATCGGAAAGCCGACGAATGGCCAAAAATCGGAAAGCCGACGAATGGCCAAAAATCGGAAAGCCGACGAATGGCCAAAATCGGAAAGCCGACGAATGGCCCAGCGGCTCCTGTGTTCGCTATGCTTCTGCCGTGCGTCTCTTCTTTCCTCCTGCTCGTCGCCCAATAGGATCGCCTGTGCTTTCAGCCAGCCAATAAGGTGACGGGTAGAAGACCCACGCTTCCTGATTGGCGGAGGGGCAGTTCAGTGTTAGAAAAGCGAATATTCATTTGCTTTTCTAATACACCTGGGTGGGCTCCAAGCACAATGCTCTGCGCTCCGAGTCCACCCTATCAGGTGCATTAAAAAAAAAAAAAACATATGGAGGCCTCAAGTGCGCCCTGCGACATCACCAAAGGGTCACACATAAAATTCAGTGAATATTCATTACAGGAAATGGCCAGGGACTGCGGCCGCCATACAAGAGCTGGCCAGGGACTGCGGCCGCCATACAAGAGCTGGCCAGGGACTGCGGCCGCCATACAAGAGCTGGCCAGGGACTGCGGCCGCCATACAAGAGCTGGCCAGGGACTGCGGCCGCCATACAAGAGCTGGAATGAAAAAAAAAAACACTGGCAGATCAGAGCGAGAAGCACACTACGAGTCTCCATGCACACTGGGCTTCAAAAAACATCTGTTCTCTTGGGAGTAAAGAACATATAGAGCACTTTTTGCTTTTTTGGCATTCTATGCATTAAGGTGAACAACCTCCCGTGCTGCAGCAGTCCCCCAGAGCCCCCCCCTTTTACTTACCTGAACCTGGGTCTTTCCAGCGGACAAGCGCAGCAGCTCCAGCCGGTGTCTCGGTTTCTGACTGGATAGATTGATAGCAGCGCAGCCATTGGCTCCCACTTCTGTCAATCAAATCCATTTATTTATTTTATTAAAGTCTGTGGTGTGTGAACACACTCCAAAAACGTACCTATGGGCCTCCTCTGAAGAGATGGGACCTTTGCCCTGATCCCCTGGGGGGCGTTAGGCTCCAGACGGGAACTAGGGCACTTTAATGACCCAGGAGCCAGAGCAGAGTCCTGCAGTCTGTGTAAATGGATGCAGCGCGTCCACACAAGTGCCCCGAGGGAGAGCGGTTCTTCATGGGGGCACTCGAGATGGGGAGGAGCCAGGAATGCCGCTAAGGGACCCAAGAAGAAGGAGGATCGGGGCCACTCTGTGCAAAACCAACTGCCGAGAGGAGACAAGTATGTTTTGTTTTTATAAAGGAACCTTTAGTCATTCTTAAAAATGGGAGTTACACCCAAAAATGGAATACCCCCCCCCTCCGGTGTCACATTTGGCACCTTTCAGTGGAGGTGGAGGAGATACCCGTCTAATGCAGGTATTTACTCCCACTTCCGGGCATATATATCTGCGGATATCTACGCCATGTCCAGC
>CM056050.1:610251250-610276250 GCA_029574335.1 Rana kukunoris
GACTATATTTAGGGTGAACCTCCGCTTTCATGCAACCGTCTGCTCCGATGGCATTTCAAAGAAAGAATAAAAAAACAAAAAACAAACAATAAAAAAACAAATAAACAAAAAGATCAGAAAAACACAATAAACACAATGGAAACAATGTAGCCATGTTCAGTGTAAACAGAACAGAAAAAAAAAACTTCACAATTTACAACTAAATCTATTGTGACAACAAACTAAAGGTTTACCGTACAAGAAGAATGGTTCTGCCAGTTTTGCAGAATTTTGATCGGCACTTGAGATGTAATCTGTGTTTATATCACAGCACAGTGTAGTCGGTGGTTGTGTACAGTTCACACACAGGAGGCCTCGGGGGACACAATTCCATCTCCACCAACACACACACACACACACACACAAATCCTGCTGTGTAATCACCACTACCTGTACACATCATTGCATGCGAGCACAGCGTGTGCGTTCAGATCTGCGCACCGCTCCTGCCTGCGTGTCACATTTTGGCATGCGACAGTCTGTGCAGACGGTGCGTCTGCATCCACTTCTATTGGCTGCCTGCGAATTGCATGATCACCGCAGCAAAAAGCAGCTCGGCACACAGGACGGGCCCTGGCGCTCCCCTCTGAATACGGTTATGTTTAGAAGAAGCAATGCCCCTCGTATCAGATATGAGGCACAGGGGAGATTTACTAACACCGGAGCACACAGGATCTGTTGGGGCTCTGGCATAGAAACCAATCCGCTTCCAGGTTTTATTGTCAAAGTTTGACTGAACAAGCTGAATTTAGAAGCCGATTGGTTTTCATGCAGAGCTGCACCAGATTCTGAGTGCTCCAGTTTTAGTAAATCTCCCCCAATATGTGTTTGGTGCGCACGCCACAGCGCCAAAAAGGTATGAGCACCCCAAAGCTCAAACACATAGGCCTTTCTCTACAGCCTCAGCTGCACTTGACAGCGAATTAATGGGAACTGCTCTGTGCCGAGTGGCTTCATTCAAAAACTGAAGCACAGTGAACACAGTTTACTATGCTTCAGTTATGAATGAACACAGGGAGTGTTTATTTAGGAAAAGGTAGGCGTGTATAAAATTACATATTTACTAGCTCCTTCCCCCCACTCTCCATCCTGAAACATCCTCACAGCAGTTGGGGCGAGAGGAGAAAAGGGAAACACACAGCACTGCGCGGGGTGGGAGAGGCCCAGGCAATAGGGGGAATCGGAACTGCACATAGTGATTAAGGGTCCTTTCACACGGAGCGGCCCGTTTTTCGGTCCGCTGGCTCAGCGGGGATCATCCGTAAATCCCCGTACCAGGCACACCCCCTGTGCACAGCACATAACACCGTACAGCTGCAGGTCCTAAGAGAACGATTCAGCACTAGAGAATCGACCAATTACTGGGGGCCGATAGTCACAGTTTTCAAATAATCATTGTTGGCCTGAAAAACTTACCGATATTGGTCAGACCTCCTGTCACCGCACAGTGCTCGCTGCAGTCGCTGCCAATCTTTCATCAGTGCGGCGGGCAGCAGAGGTGATGTCACTGTTCCGTCCCTACAGCAGGGCCACGGAGGTCGCTCTTGACAGAGCCGCAGTCGCGGGCGAGCAAAGAGATTGTTACGTCATCTCTCACCACCCGCATGTTGATGTTTACCCACTTGGACGCCGCTGGGGTGAGGCTGCCAGAAGTAGCTTAAGCAGCAGACAGCGGCAAGCGACGCGCCGCATCTGGCGGCAGCAGACAGCGCCAAGCGACGCGCCGCATCTGGCGGCAGCAGACAGCGCCAAGCGACGCGCCGCATCTGGCGGCAGCAGACAGCGCCAAGCGACGCGCCGCATCTGGCGGCAGCAGACAGCGCCAAGCGACGCGCCGCATCTGGCGGCAGCAGACAGCGCCAAGCGACGCGCCGCATCTGGCGGCAGCAGACAGCACCAAGCGACACGCCGCATCTGGCGGCAGCAGACAGTGATGAACAGAGTATCGGCACAGGAAAAAACGATATTGGTGGACCCCTACTCAACACACAGTTCAGTCCCTGTACAGCTGTGTGCATGAGGACCTATGGTATACATAATAAGCATGGTTAGGCACATCCTCCTACACATAGATAACCGCCAAATGGACGCCAATGGCAGCATTCCTGAACCGGCGTATCCAATTGTAAACACTACAGACATTATTCCAATGAATGGCTGGAAATGATCTAGAACTGGATGTGGACACTTCGGCCTTTCACTGTCAGTGGAGGACCCAGGAGAGGAAGGCCGGTCATACAGAAGCATGACACACACACACACACACACACACACACACTGACATGATTGTCTTGTCACAACGTGTCCGCACCGCTCTCTCACACAGCGATAGGACAATCTCCCATGTATGGGGACACTCGCTGACCGCCAGGACCTCATCATTTAGGAAGGACGGGAAAACGTGGCAGAAGATCAAACTTTTCCGCTGCAATAAAACCAAAAAACTTCAATGTGCACCCATGTACTTTTTTTTTTTTTTTTAATCGCTTGCTGCAATTCATTTTGTATTGTATGTTGATACACGATGATACGTGTCCTAATAGAAGCTTCTAGATGAGTTTTGTTACATTTCCATTGATTTACACCATTTGATGGACACACCAGAAGATTAAAGGATGAGAAAGAAAGTTTACCGCTCAGAGTTCCCAGGGAACTGCAAGGTGGAGTCCAAACGCCTGGGTGCCGGCACTGCAATAGTCTGCAAAAATGTATAGAGAAAAACCGGGACGGCCGCACTCCAAAAAAATGGTTCCTTTTAATAAAACTGGTCACAACATGAACATATCACAGCAAAAAATCCTGATTTTGTTTGCTGTGATATGTTCATGTTGTGACCAGTTTTATTAAAAGGAACCATTTTTTTTGGAGTGCGGCCGTCCCGGTTTTTCTCTATACATTTTTGCAGAAGATTAAAGGGGTTGTAAAGGTAATTTTTCCCCCCCTAAATAGCTTCCTTTAAACTTAGTGCAGTCCTCCTTCACTTACCTCATCCTTCCATTTTGCTTTTAAATGTCCTTATTTCTTCTGAGAAATCCTCACTTCCTGTTCTTCTGTCTGTAACTCCACACAGTAATGCAAGGCTTTCTCCCTGGTGTGGGGTGTCGTGCTCGCCCCCTCCCTTGGACTACAGGAAAGTCAGGACGCTCTCTACGTTGCAGATAAAGAAGCTGTGTGTTAGTGGGCGTCCTGACTCTCCTGTAGTCTAAGGGAGGGGGGGAGCACGACACTCCACACCAGGGAGAAAGTCTTGCATTACTGTGTGAAGTTACAGACAGAAGAACAGGAAGTGAGGATTTCTCAGAAGAAATAAGGACATTTAAAAGCAAAATGGAAGGATGAGGTAAAGGAAGCTATTTAGGAAAAAAAGAAAATATTGTACCCCTCTAAGTGATAAAAAAATTCCCGTACAGCAAAATAAAAACTGGGAAGTGACATAACACGTTGTACTGTATATTCAGAAAATCCTGCGTTCTGGTATCGTACGAGAAAACTTTTTGTGTTTGGTCCATCAGATTGTTTTGCACGACCTGTCCTGATCAGCTCTCCAAAGCTGTGTACTAACGATCAGATTATCGTACGATCGATATTTTTCATACAATTTTCTCATTGTGCGTACGGGCCTTTAACCTCTTAGTGCCGGTGACTTGTCGTTAAGGTTCCCCTATCGAGATGGTTCCTGTAAGGACCGCGCAGGCGGAAATCTCCGAACCTCGGCCGGCGTCCAGGCTCATTCCTTAACATCCTTCTCCGTGGATTAGAGGTTTCTAAAAAAAGAGCCTGCGTCGCTTTAACAGACAATTGCGCGGTCGTGCGACGTGGCTCCCGAGCAAAATTGGCGTCCTTTTTCCCCCCACAAATAGATCTTTCTTTTGGTGGTATTTGATCACCTCTGTGGTTTTTACTTTTTGCTATAATAAAAATCCCCCAAAAATTATATATATAAAAAATTCTTCAGTATAGGCCAATACGTATTCTTCTACATATTTTTTGTAAAAAAATAAAAAAAAACAAAAAATAAAAAAAAAAAATCGCAATAAGCGTTTATCGGTTGGTTTGTGCAACACTTATAGCGTTTACAAAATAGGGGATAGTTTTATTGCATTTTTATTAATTTTTTTTTCCATCGATTTTTTTCGTGACTGCGACATTATTGCGGACACTTCTGACAATTTTGACACATTTTTGATACAACTGTCATTTTCACAGCAAAAAATGCATTTAAAATGCATTGTTTATTGTGAAAATGACAATTGCAGTTTGGGAGTTAACCACAAGGGGGCGCTAAATGGGGTTATGTGTTCCCTAATGTGTGTTTACAACTGTAGGGGGGTGTGGCTGTAGGTGTGACGTCATCGGTTGTGTCCCCCCTATATAAGGGATCACGCGATCGATGACGCCGCCACAGTGAAGGACGGGGAAGCCGTGTTTACACACGGCTCTCCCCGTTCTTCAGCTCCGGGGACCGATCGCCGGACTCCAGCGGCGATCGGGTCCATGAGTCCCGCAGTCCCGGACCGGGTCACGGGAGCGCGCCCGCGACCCACGGCTGGGTACTAGTACATGACGTACCTGTATGTGGATGTGCCCAGCCGTGCTATTCTGCCGACGTATATGTGCAGGAGGCGGTCCTTAATTGGTAAATGCTCATACATCTCTGGGGGGGGGGGGGGTTGCACAATTTGGCACGTTCGCCCTGGGCTCTAGATGACCTTGTCCCGGCACTGGCCCGAGAGGCCGCATATCTGCATATGGCCGACTCCGAAGGGGTTAAAGCTGGCCCTATGCTGATGGAACTTTTGTCGGTTCAACAAGGGTGAGCAGAATTTTCGATCAATGTGGCCATCGCTACGCTTAACAGAAGCCCAGCCAAATCAGATGCAGCGGCTGATCTGGGAGTTCTGAGCGCTATGGGTTCTGTTGTTAGAATACAACAACCTGGCGGGGGGGGGGGGGATTCCTTCTCCAACTCATTCTTGTTCCCCACCCACATCCACACAAAAAAGTGTATTTCCAGAATACTTTGTATAGGCACAATCCATGAGAAGCAACACCAAGATGCAAAAACGGTGAAAAAAGAAAAAAAGATTTGAATAAAAATAAAGTATCCTAATATATAATAAATTACTTACAGCTAACTTTTCCCTGTGAGCAGCATACAGATTCATGGCGAGTCCCCAGGGGTGTGTGGTGTCCATCCATGCGCAACGCCGGAGACCCAACACACTACACAATCAATAACACGCCATCTGCCCTCTATTCACCCTTAAAGCCGGATCCCGGCCTCCCTTCCTCATTACCGGCAGAGCTACCAGTCCTGAGACTACACCGGTCATACAACGGGAATTCATCGCACGCCGTTCTCTCCACCAAATACATCAAATCTGGGCCTTTACATCCCCTCTATTAGTAATTCTGTTACATTAGACCCGTGCTCCTCCTTGGATGTCGGCTCCATGACATATTAGATGATGAATTGTCTTCTAATCATAATATTACCCGTGGGATGCCATTCACCAGATTTCCATCAGTGCTGCTGGGTGACGCTATATACTCCTTGTAGGTGTCGGTGTTTAATGATAAAATATATATTTTATTTTTTTACACACACACACACACAATTGAGGGCACAAATACATTAAACACCGACACCTACAAGGAGTATATAGCGTCACCCAGCAGCACTGATGGAAATCTGGTGAATGGCATCCCAAGGGTAATATTATGATTAGAAGACAATTCATCATCTAATATGTCATGGAGCCGACATCCAAGGAGGAGCACGGGTCTAATGTAACAGAATTACTAATAGAGGGGATGTAAAGGCTCATTCTGTTTATTAACCACTTAAGGACCGGAAGGATTTACCCCCCTCCTTTAACCACTTAAGCCCCAGACCAATATGCTGCTAAATGCCCAAAGGCGTTTTTACAATTTGGCACTGCGTCGCTTTAACTGACAATTGCGCGGTCGCGCGACGTGGCTCCCAAACAAAATTGGCGTCCTTTTTTTCTCCACAAATCGAGCTTTCTTTTAGTGGTATTTGATCACATCTGCGGTTTCTATTTGTTGCGCTATAAACAAAAATAGAGCGACAATTTTGAAAAAAATGCAATATTTTTTACTTTTTGCTATAATAAATATCCCCTAAAAACATATATACATTTTTTTTCCCTCAGTTTAGGCCGATACGTATTTTTCTACCTATTTTTGGTAAAAAAAAAAAAAAAAAAAAAAAAATCGCAATAAGCGTTTATCGATTGGTTTGCGCAAAATTTATAGCGTTTACAAAATAGGGGATAGTTTTATTGCATTTTTATTTTTTTACTACTAATGGCGGCGATCAGCGATTTTTTTCGTGACTGCGACATTATGGTGGGCACGCGACATTATGGTGGGCACTTCAGACAATTTTGACACATTTTTGGGACCATTGTCATTTTCACAGCAAAAAATGCATTTAAATTGCATTGTTTACTGTGAAAATGACAGTTGCAGTTTGGGAGTTAACCACAAGGGGGCGCTGTAGGATTTGTGTGTTCCCTGTGTCTGTTTACAACTGTAGGGGGGTGTGGCTGTAGGTGTGACATCATCGATCACGTCCCCCTAGAACAGGGATGACGTGATCGATGCTGCGGCCACAGTGAAGCAGGGGGGAAGCCGTGTTTTTACACACGGCTCTCCCCGTTCTTCAGCTCCGGGACCGGGTCACGGGGGCGCGCGCCCGTGACCCACGGCTGGGTACTAGAACCAACGTATATATACGTTGATGTGCCCAGCCGTGCCATTCTGCTGACGTACATGTACAGTAGGCGGTCCTTAAGAGGTTAATGACCGGGCCATTTTTTGCGATACGGCACTGAGTCGTTTTAACCGACAACTGCGCGGTCATGTGACTTTGTACCCAAATAAAATTTGACGTATTTTTTTGGTGGTCTTTGATCACCTCTGCGGTTTATATTTTTAGCGCTACAAAAAGATAAGAAAAATATAAGAAAATAATAAAATGTACATCGTTTTGCATGTAAAAAATAAATAAAAATGCATTTATTGAAGGCTGCGGAAATGAACGTTAAATTCCTCGATTAATCGTTAATTTCTTTCATCGATCAAGTACCAGATCTGCGGATTGAGCTCCGCGGTCACGCCCATGGGAAAGGCCGCGGCTTCGGCCTAGCTCCAGAGCCGCGGCCATCTTGGTACACCCGGCGGCGCCATTTTAGCGGCGCGCTGACGTCATCGTCTGCTGCCTGCTCCGAGTGAGCTTTCTCTTCTGGGAGACGTGGACATTACTGGGGGAGACGTGTGGGCATTACTGTTACAATTAATCGAAATTGGTTGATTAAAAAATAAATCGATTAATGGAACATGAACATTTTACTCAGTAACAGCCCTACATTTATTCTTTTTACTCTGTAGCCTTTAAAGCATTGCACCAGCGATCAGCGCCCTTAACCCTTTCGCTGCCAGGTCATATGGATCCGACAGCGAGGAGGTTTTACCGCCACTGGGGTTGTGTGTAAATCTGACAAGCAGACTCCTGCCTGTCAGATGGAAGCACCCCCCCCCCCCCCCAGTAACGGTGCTCTCCACCCCACCATGTATCCAGGAGTTCCGCTTGCCCATCTGTGGTCCCAGGACAGGCATGGCGGGGTGCCGCCGGGTAGAGGGGAGGGTGAAGTGCAGCCACACGTCTGACCCAGAAAACGACGTGTTTGACATCACTTCCGGGTCAGCCTCTCGGGGTGTCCCCGGCCAGCAGACCCAGAAAAGAATGTATTGCAACACGATCTGCATTGTATTACATTACATTAAGTGGAGCACATTGGGGGTCTTTAAGACCCTGGATGTCTCATTGAAGAGAACCTGACGCACAGGTGGCCCCAGTGTGAAAAGGTTCCTGCGGTTCCTCCCAATGACTCCTGCACCCTGTGATAGTGGTTGACGCGAGAGCGACACTCCCAGAAATGTCAGTGGCAGAACTGGCTCCCGTACATGACGACTCTGTAAGCGAGGGGCGTGATGACGTCACTTCAGAGCAAGTCTCCTGCAATAATTAGATTGGCCAAAATGTTCCTGCAAAAAGCAGATTGTATACACTTACCTCCCCTGCTGCCTGCGTCACTGAACGCCGATGTGTTGAAGCGTTCTGCGGTTCCTCCCAATGACCCCCTGCACACTGTGATAGTGGTCAGCGGCAGAGCGACACTCCCAGAATTGTCAGTAGCAGAGCCGGCTCCCGTGGACGGGTCCTTTCTAAGGGGGGGGGGGGGTGATGGCGTCTCTTCAGAGCGAGCCTCCTGCAATAATTAAATTGCTTTTGCAGGAACATTTTTTGGCAATCTAATTATAGCAGGAGGCTCGCCTCTGAAGTGACGCCAACACGTCCCTCACTTTAAGAGCAAGGATGAGCTCCGGCGGGTTCGCAGAGCCCGCCAGGAAGTCGGCACTGCACTGCGCTAATCACAGGCAGCGAGACATCTCTGCAGCCGCGCATCGGGAAAATGTTTCACTGCCTGCGATTAGCGCAACGCAGTGCCGACTTCCTGGCAGGCTCTGCGAACCAGCTGGAGCTCATCGTTATTAAAGAGGAGTCGTCTACGGGAGCCAGGTCTGCCACTGACAATTCTGGGAGTGTCACTCTCCCACCGACCACTATCACAAGTTGCAGGGGTCATTGGGAGGAACAGCAGAACTCCAAAACCACAGTGGTGTTGAGTGACACAGGTAGCAGGGGAGGTAAGTGTATACAATCTGCTTTTGCAGGTACATTTTTGGCCAGATTGTACACACTTACCTCCCCTGCGTCACCGAACGCCACTGTATTGAAGAGTTCTGCGGTCCCTCCCAATGACCCCTGCATCCTGTCATGGTGGTCGGCGGGACAGTGGCACTCCCAGAATTGTCAGTGGCAATACTGACTCCGTGGACGGGTCTTTTTTAAGAGGGGGGAGGGGTGTGATGGCGTCACTTCAGAGCGACCTGCAATAATTCGATTGGCCAAAATCTTCTTGCAAAAAGCAGACGTAATCAACAGATTCAGTGACGCCATAACGCCCCCCGCTCTTCAAGAGGAGCCGTCCACGAAACGCCGTTCTGCTACCGACACTTCTGAAAGTGTCGCGCTCTCCCGCCAACCGCTACTACAGGATGCAGGGGCCATCAGGAAGAAACGCAGAACGCTTCAACACAGCGGCGTTCAGTGACGCAGTTGGCAGGAGAGATAAAGTAGCAACTTCCTTTGCAGAAAGTTTTTTTTTTGGACAATTTTAATAGTGCAGCAGGCTTGCTTTGAAGGGAAGCCATCATGACTACAACCAGGAAAGCAGCCAAGCGCGTTCCCAACGGCAGTCACGTATATCCTTGCCAAGTCACTGACCCCGAATGAAGCATGCAGCCAGTGAATTCTTTTGAATTCTGTATTGAAATAAAAATACATTTTCATTGCACCTGAAGAGAGCAAATGCACCGAATAAAAACGCTGTAGCCTGCAATTCCGCCATATTTCTATACGGGGTATATTATTATACCAGGACACGTTAATTATTAATTATTATTAATAATAAATATCTATGCCAGGGCTGGGACACTGCTGGTACTATTTTATTTGCAATGAGTACAGTGTGCATATTTTAAGTTTTATTGTTACATTTTTTTGTATATATATATATATATATATATATATATATATATATATATATATATATACACACATACATGTATATACACACACTGTATGCATAGTTATAGCAAAAAAAAAAATAGCTGCAATATATATACGCACATATCTCCATGATGGAGTGTCAGTTCTGGTCCTTGTCACACACTGTCATTTCATTCATTGTCCTGTACACCTTCCTGCGGCCTAATCCCTCAGCCCCAGCCTGCCTAGTAGTAGTAGGCCTGTAGGCCGCACACCTCCACCTACCTGCAGTAAGAGGGGATTCTCGGAGCTCCGTGACACAGGCCCGGCTAGGATATTCGCTTCTTCGTCCCACTGCAGCAGATCACCGACCGTCACCGATCAGCTGACAGCAATCTCACCCGCCTTCCAGAGATATGACTAGAGGCCGCGACCGCCATCTTGGATGAGGGCAAATTGCCAGTCCCTTCTTGTACCCACATGTAGTTGATATTTTGTGTATGAGGGGGTTATTGTAGTGAGTGTGCAGCAACTGAACATTCATATATTTCAATGCCAACCCCATTGATAAAAAAAAAAAAAAAAAAACACACAAGTGGGGTCATTGCTTGTAGCAACTGACTAGAAGCCATGTATTTTTTAATGACAGTAACCTGACTGGTTGCTAAGGGAAACACATTCACTTGTATGCTTATTTTCATTGGGGGTTATTTACAAAAGGCAAATCCACTTTGCACTACAAGTGCAAAGTGTACTTGAAATTGCACGGAAAGTGCACTTGGAAGTGCAGTTGCTGTAGACCCAAGGGGGATATGCAAGAAAAATTAAAAACAGCATTTTAGCTTGCACATGATTGGATGGTAAAATCAGCAGAGCTTCCCCTCCTTTCAGATCTACCCCTCAGATTTACAGCGACTGCACTTCCAAGTGCACTTTCATTGCAATTTCAAGTGCACTTGTAGATTGAGAATGACTTTGCACTTGTAGATTGCACTTGTAGTGCAAAGTGGATTTGGCTTTCGTAAATAACCCCCAATGTCTTAATTTTAGGTGAACTGGACCAGATTGTGGCCTTGTTTTCCAGCAGAAGTTAGGTCTCTTTCAAACGGTCGGTGGGGGGTGGCCAAGCCATCGGTTTTACTGCCCCCCAGCTGCTACAGGCCCAAATTGTAAAATAACCACTTCAGCTTCAGGCCTTTTCTGGCACTTTTTTGTTTACGAGTAAAAATCTATATTTTTTAGCTCGAACATTCCTTAGAGCCCCTAAATGTTATATATTTTTTTTATAGCAGATACCCTAGAGAATTAAATGATGATCGTTGTAACTTTTATACCACACTGTATTTGCGCAGAGGTTTTTCAAATGCAATATTTTTTTTTAAAACTTTGATTTTAATACATTTTAATGCCCAAAAAGCACAATATATAATCCATTTTTTGGGTAAAATATGAAAGACGATGCTACACCGAGTAAATGGATACCTAACAGGTCATGCTCATAAATTGCAAACGCTTGTGGAATGGCAACAAACTACGATACTTAAAATATCCATAGACGACACTTTCAAATATTTTACAGGTAACCTGTTTAGGCTGCTTTCACACTGAGGCAGTTTTCAGGCGTTGTAGCGCTAGAAATACCCTCTAACTAGAGCCTGAAACCCGCCTCCCCATTCATTTCAGTGTTTTGCCGCGTACACACGGTCGTTTTTTGTGATGAAATAAAACTACGTTTTCAAAAACGTCATTTAAAATGAACGTGTGTGGGCAAAACGTTGTTTTATGCCTTTAAAAAAACAACCAAAAAAAAAATTCGAACATGCTTGAATTGTTTATGTCGTTTTTCTGAATGTCGTTTTTTGTGTCATAAAAAATGATGGTGTGTGGGCAAAACGACTTTTAAAATTAAGTTTTTAAACCCGCGCATGCTTAGAAGCAAGTTATGAGACGGGAGCTTCAATGGAAGAGAGTGCCGTCGAAAGTGTCCTACGTAACCGCGCTTTGCAAGAGCATTTTCAAAAAACGATGGTGTGTAGGCAACGTCGTTTTTTAAAATGAAGTTTGAAAAAAAAATTTTCTTCATGAGAAAAAACGATCGTGTGTACGCGGCATTACTTTTCACACTGTGGCGGTGCGCTTGTGGGACATTCTGAAAAGTCCTGCAAGCAGGATCTTTGGGGTTGTTTGGGAGCGCTGTATACACCACTCCCAAAACTTCCTGCCCATTGAAATGAATAGACAGCGCTGCAGCGATACGGGCGCTTTTAACCCTTTCTTCGGCCAATAGCTGGGATTAAAAGTACCCCGCTAGCGGCCAAAAAGCACCGCTAAAACAATGGTAAAGCTAGCAGCGCTTTACCACCGACACCCGGCACTTTCAATGTGAAAGCAGCCTTATGCCCCGTACACATGACCGGATTTCCCATAGGAAAAAAAGTTTGATGTTTTTTCCAACGGAATTCCACTCAAGCTTGTCTTGCACACACACGGTCACACAAACGTCCTCTGAATTCTCGAGCGTTAAGAACGCAGTGACGTACAACACTACGACGAGGCGAGGAAAAGAAGTTCAATGCTTCCGAGCAGGTGTCAAATTGTTTCCGATCATGCGTTTTTTCCTGTCGGAATTCCATACAGACGAACATTTTTTCCGCTAAGAATATTTCCCATCGGGGAAAAAGAAAACCTGCTCGCTATCTTTTTCTGTTGGAAAAAATCCGATGGATTCGATGGACACGGTGGGGATTTCCGACCAAAAGCTTTTATCTGACTTTTCCCGACAAGAAAACCGATCATGTGTTGCTGGAATTATTTCTCTCGCTCTAATGTTTATGGCGATACCTCATATGTGTGCTACGTACCCCACGTACATATGCGTGCGTGACTTACGTATACATTCGCTTCTGCGATTTACATTTATTTTTATTTTTTCAGACTGTCTCTAATTTTTTTAAATCACTTTTAGTGCCGGTTCACACTGGGGCAGCTTCAAAGTCGCCCGACTCTGAAGCCGCCCTGTACAGCAAGACTTCAGCGCAGCTTTCAAACGACTTCTGTAAATTAAGTCAATACAAGCCGCTCTGAAGTCGCCCCCATAAGATACAGGAACCTTTTTCTAAGTTGGATCGGCTTGAGTCGCTCCGATTAGAACGGTCCCATTGCACTGCATGGAGCGCGACTTGTCAGGCGGCTAAGTCACCTGACAGGTCGCCTCAGTGTGAACCGAGCCTTAAAACTATTACAAGAAATAAAGGATGACAGGTACTCTTTGTGGAGAGATCTGGGGTCTATAAGACCCCAAGTCTCTCTTTTAACTTTGAAAGCAAATGATCAAAAAAAAGATTTTTTTGCATAAAAAAAAATAAAAAAAATATTGTTTACTTCCGCCTTAGACCGGAAGTAACGTTATGACATCACTCAGGTCCTCTTGGATCATAGAGGTGTTTAGAGATCATCTGGTCTCTGTTCATCTCTGTGACCAGCACCGCAAACTGTCAAATCGATTCCCGGGCTCATGGTAAGCCCGAGAAACACTGGTGAGTGGCAGAGAGGAGGGGGGCTAATCAGCCGCTTGGATCACTTTTATGAGAAACAGAATCGCTGTGTGAAAAAAAAGCTGCAGTCGTAACCCCGGTAAACCTTTTGATAGCCGCAACGTATATATATATTTATCCGTATTGCGGTCAGCAAGTAGACAACAACCAGCTGGAGCTGTCTAAATGCCGTGGCATCTTTTAACTCAAAGGGGGCAGAGTTGGACAAGGGGCACTGCTGAGTTCAATGGGGTGGCGCCTAGGGTGCCCACGTGTCCCAGATTGGCCCGGACTGTCCCACAATTGACATGTCTGTCCCTGGTCCCGGGCACCTTCATTCCGGGACAATGCAATGTCCTGGAATAAAATAGACAAAGCCACCCCCTACTAACTAGTAACTATATTTCCGTAAATTGGTTGCTAGGGCCTGTGCTGCCTGGCATCTTGCAACCAGTGACAATTTACTCTCAGACAGTAAGGCCAGGAGCGAGGCCTGCACCTACTGCAGCACTGCTGTCCCCACCCACCTCGGCACCTCATCCTTCTATGGCACCCAGCAGCAAGCAACAGGGACTGGTGTGATCTTCACTCTCCGAATAGTGACGCCGCTCCTTTCCTTCTACGCATGTGGCATGTTAAATGGACTGTAGTGATTTTCTGCAAAACTGAAAAACCCACAAAAAAATGCATAGGTGTGAACCAGGCCTTATAGCGGGATTGCGATATTGCAGCAGACAATCTGAAACTTTTGACACAAGAAGAATCCGTTCCAGGAGAATGCCTGTAATCAAAAGCACTTGCATATCAAAGCAAGTTTCCCCATAGAAGTCAATGGAAATGAAGATCATTTGTTCTGCATTGACTTCTATGGCATGCAATACCGCATGTGGCCAGAGGTGGAGGGGCGCCCGTGAGCCTATGAAATACACGGGCCAGCTTGGCTGCTCTCAGAAAGACACGGAAACACTCAGAAACTGAATATTTACGAGGGTTCCTGAGGATTTCCCAGTATTTCCAAGTGTCACCGGCACCCCGGCACCCCTGGCCAAATGCGGTACTGCACACCCCATTAGCTTGAATTCTGCTTGTTTTGCGTGACAACAATCGCAATCTGAGTCAGGATTTAAAAAAAAAGTTGATTGTCTTTCAAAAAGCTTGTTAACCACGTTACTTAAAAACCGGGGGTCCACTGTACTGTGATCAGTGCTAAAAATGTGCACAAACTAATGGCACTGGCTGGGAAGGACTTAAACATCAAGGGCGATCAAAGGGTTAAAGGGGTTGCAAATTTCCACGTTTTTCACCGTAATGCATCTTTTTTTAAGGCTAAGACCCCTTTCACACTGGGGTATTTTTCAGGCGCTTTAGTGCGACTTTTGGTGCGGCCTACAGCTGCACAACTTTTTTGCGTGGATGTTTGCGTAGCCAGGGCATCTCCCGTTCTCTCACTGAATTGGGGCACATTTGCCACCGTGGCTTATCTAGTCCTCCCTGACCCAACCAGCGGCTGGGTTCATTCCTCCATTCCTTTCCAAATGGAAAGAGGAGCTCGGCACTACTTTCACTGACGCCCAGAGGGAAAAGAAGGGAAAAGAAGTCCTCTATTGCCACTAGGGTACAGGAGATCTGTTACAAAATGATTACCCGATGGTATAGAGTGCCCACTACTCTGCACTGTTTCTTCCCGCAGGTCTCCAGCTTATGCTGGCGCTGTGGTGAAGCGGAGGGGACGATGCTACATGTTTTCTGGGCCTGTCCCAAACTCTCCCCTTTCTGGCTCGAGGTGGCCCGCACAATCGAGCACTTGACCGCTGAGGGGAACCCGGCGGCCTGTCTGCTTCACCTCTCGGAACGACCCGTCAAGAAATATAAGGCCCCTCTTACTGTCCAGCTTCTGAATGCTGCCAAAGGCATGCATTCCCCTCTGTTGGAGATCGGAGAATCCCCCGGCAAAGTCCCTATGGTTCGCGAAAAATCACGAACTCAGAAACATGGAAGATCTCACTGCCACCCTGCACAACAGGGAGGAGACCTTTCCGGGAGACCTGGAGACCTTGGCAGCACTTTACTTATACAGACGCCTATCTCCAAGTAGTGGCACAGCCCGTTTGAGGTTCGTGGGTGTATTCCGCTTCCCAGTCGGAGGGTACTACTTTGTTCTTCACACTCTCTTGCTTCTGTACTTTAGCTTTCCCCTATGTCAGGGGTCTCCAAACTTTATAAACAAAGGGCCAATTTATTGTCCTTTAGACTTTAGGAGGGCCGGATTGTGACCAGCAGGAGTAAAACATTTCAGCATCATTGAGAATAAATATGGCCTCAGGATTGGTGGTCAATAGGAGGGGTAGTGCCCCTATTAATAGGAGGAAAAGTATCCCATCATTGGTATCAGTGGAAGAAAGAGTGCCCCATTATTGCTGTCAGTTGGAGGAATAGTGCCTCATATCAGTGGAAGAATAGTTACCCAAGGTAACTAGCAAAGGGCCATATCTGGCCCTCAGGCCGCAGTTTGGAGATCCCTGCCCTATGTCTTCTCCCCCTCTTTCCCTCCCTCTTCCCTTTTCCTTTACCCTTGATTCCCCCTTGCATTCCTATTTTTTGTCCCCCCCCCCACACAACCCCTGCCCAGACATGGCTTAACCACTTGCCGCCCGCCAATGACAAATTGACGCCGGCAAAGTGGTTTCACTATCCTGACTGGACGTCATATGACGTCCTCAGGATATTGAGCCTCTGCGGACCCCCGGGGGCGCGCATCGCGGCGATCGTTGTTGCACGGTGTCAGTCTGACCCCGCAACACCGATCTAGGTAAAGTGTCTCCGACGGAGACACTTTACCACGTGATCAACCGTGTCCAATCACGGCTGATCACGATGTAAGCAGGAAAAGCCGGTAATCAGCTTTTCCTCACTCGCGTCTGTTAGACGCGAGTAGAGGAGAGCCGATCGGCCGCTCCTCTGACAGGGGGGGTTTGCGCTGATCGATTATCAGCGCAGCCCACCCCCCCACTGGACCACCAGGAATGCCACTAGTCCACCAGGGATGCCCACCACAGATGCCCACCTAGACCACCAGCACCAGGGATAACAAACACAAATAATGGATGCCAATCAGTGCAGACAATGAATGCCAATCAGTGCCCACAATGGGCATCACTGATTGGCAGGCATTGTTTGGCACTGATTGGCATCCATTAGTACAAAACATACATTAGTGCCACATAAAAGTGCCCATCTATGCACATCCATGCCACCTATCTGTGCCCATCCATGCTGCCTATCCTTGCCCATCCATGCCACCTATCCGTGCCCATCTGTGCTGCCTATCCGTGCCCATCCGTGCCGTCTATCCTTGCCCATCTATGCCGCCTATCCGTGCCCATCCGTGCTGCCTATCCGCCCCCATCCGTGCCACCTATTCATGCCCCCTATCTGTGCCCATCCGTGCCGCCTATCTGTGCTGCCTATCCGTGCCGCCCATCAGTCCCGCATATTAGTGCCCATCAATGCCACCACATTAGTGCCACCTCATCGGTGCCCATCAGTGCCGCCTTATCAGTGCCCGTCAGTGCAGTAGTACCATCAGTGCCCATCAGTAAAGGAGGGGGGAAAAAAAGGACGCCAATTTTGTCCGGGAGCCACGTCGCACGACCACGCAATTGTCAGTTAAAGCGACGCAGTGCCGAATCGCAAAAAGGGGCAAGGTCCTTAACCTGCATAATGGTCCGGGTCTTAAGAGGCTAAACACATCTCACAGCCGGGGGCGGGTCCTACCTGCTCGTTATGGAAACACACATCTGTTGGGGTTGGCTGTGAAGGTGTGTTGGGGGGCCAAACATTACCGCAACGCGCAGATTTCAGGCCCGGACTAAAATGTGTAACTAAAAGCTTGTGATAGTGATATATTTGCGTTTTTTTTCCGTATAGAAAAGCTCTTTGTCTTTCGCTCCTTTACATCCTCCAAATGCAGAATATTGGCGTCAGATCAGCCAGTTTGATATTACGCTGAGCGCGCCAAATCTCAGCTATAAATAGCCCAGATTAACGCACATTCCATATTGTACAACATATGTACTCCTCTGTATCATTGTCAGCGTTTTCTCCAACCCCCGACCGCCGCTACCACACCGAAACACAACAAAAGCATATCTGGAGCCCTCAAAAGAAGGATAAAGAGAACCTGTCATTGAATAATTGACATTACCTATCTAATGTAACATACCAGGCTACGGGCAGGCATGCCAAAGCAGCCATATACATATATATATACAGTGCCTTGTGAAAGTATTCGGCCCCCTTGAACTTTGCGACCTTTTGCCACATTTCAGGCTTCAAACATAAAGATATAAAACTGTAATTTTTTGTGAAGAATCAACAACAAGTGGGACACAATCATCAAGTGGAACGAAATTTATTGGATATTTCAAACTTTTTTAACAAATAAAAAACTGAAAAATTGGGCGTGCAAAATTATTCAGCCCCTTTAAGTTAATACTTTGTAGCGCCACCTTTTGCTGCAAGTTGCTTGGGGTGTTTCTATCAGTTTTGCACATCGAGAGACTGAAATTTTTGCCCATTCCTCCTTGCAAGACAGCTGGAGCTCAGTTGGATAGAGAGCGTTTGTGAACAGCAGTTTTCAGTTCTTTCCACAGATTCTCGATTGGATTCAGGTCTGGACTTTGACTTGGCCATTCTAACACCTGGATATGTTTATTTGTGAACCATTCCATTGTAGATTTTGCTTTATGTTTTGGATCATTGTCTTGTTGGAAGACAAATCTCCGTCCCAGTCTCAGGTCTTTTGCAGACTCCATCAGGTTTTCTTCCAGAATGGTCCTGTATTTGGCTCCATCCATCTTCCCATCAATTTTAACCATCTTCCCTGTCCCTGCTGAAGAAAAGCAGGCCCAAACCATGATGCTGCCACCACCATGTTTCACAGTGGGGATGGTGTGTCCAGGGTGATGAGCTGTGTTGCTTTTACGCCAAACATAACGTTTTGCATTGTTGCCAAAAAGTTGGATTTTGGTTTCATCTGACCAGAGCACCTTCTTCCACATGTTTGGTGTGTCTCCCAGGTGGCTTGTGGCAAACTTTAAACGACACTTTTTATGGATATCGTTAAGAAATGGCTTTCTTCTTGCCACTCTTCCATAAAGGGCAGATTTGTGCAGTATACAGGGACTGATTGTTGTCCTATGGACAGAGTCTCCCACCTCAGCTGTAGATCTCTGCAGTTCATCCAGAGTGATCATGGGCCTCTTGGCTGCATCTCTGATCAGTCTTCTCCTTGTATGAGCTGAAAGTTTAGAGGGACGGCCAGGTCTTCGTAGATTTGCAGTTGTCTGATACTCCTTCCATTTCAATATTATCACTTGCACAGTGCTCCTTGGGATGTTTAAAGCTTGGGAAATCTTTTTGTATCCAAATCCGGCTTTAAACTTCTCTACAACTGTATCTCAGACCTGCCTGGTGTGTTCCTTGTTCTTCATGATGCTCTCTGCGCTTTAAATGGACCTCTGAGGCCTCATACACACGATGAGATATGTCCACTCAAACTTGTCCGACGGACAGTCTAGAGCGGACATGTCTCATCGTATTTCGGTCCGATGGCGTGTACACACCATCGGATCAAAATCCCCGCCGGCAGACAGCGTGGTGACGCGGCGGTGACGTTGACGCCGCCACGTCACCGCTACGTCACCGCACCAGGAAGTAAACACTTCTGCGCGCATGCGTCGGATCCATTCACAGGATACGACGTATGTGCGGGAGGATATGTCCGCTGGTTTGCCGTACTAACCAGCGGACATATCCGACGGACAGGTTTGTAGCGGACAAATTTCAAAGCATGCTTTGAAATTTGTCCGATGGACAAACCTGTCCGCTAGCCCGTACACACGATCGGATTTGTCTGCTGAAACGATCCATCGGACCGTTTTCAGCGGACAAATTTGATCGTGTGTACGCGGCCTGAGACTATCACAGTGCAGGTGCATTTATACGGAGACTTGATTACACACAGGTGGATTCTATTTATCATCATTAGTCATTTAGGTCAACATTGGATCATTCAGAGATCCTCACTGAACTTCTGGAGAGAGTTTACTGCACTGAAAGTAAAGGGGCTGAATAATTTTGCACGCCCAATTGTTCAGTTTTTTATTTGTTAAAAAAAGTTTGAAATATCCAATAAATTTCGTTCCACTTGATGATTGTGTCCCACTTGTTGTTGTTTCTTTACAAAAAATTACAGTTTTATATCTTTATGTTTGAAGCCTGAAATGTGGCAAAAGTTTGCAAAGTTCAAGGGGGCCGAATACTTTCGCAAGGCACTGTATATATATATATAATATATATATTAGAGTTGTCCCGAAACCGATACCAGTATCAGTATCGGGACCGATACCGAGTATTTGCGGGAGTACTTGCGCAAATACCCCCGATACCTAAATAGAATACCCCCCCCGCCGCTGCTGCCGCATTGCGCCACCGCATCGACAGAGGGACATGGCTGCATATGTGAGGGACATGGCTGGAGGGACATGGCTGCATATGTGAGGGACATGGCTGGAGGGACATGGCTAGAGGGACATGGCTGCATATGTGAGGGACATGGCTGGAGGGACATGGCTGGAGGGACATGGCTGCATATGTGAGGGACATGGCTGGAGGGACATGGCTGGAGGGACATGGCTGCATATGTGAGGGACATGGCTGGAGGGACATGGCTGGAAGGACATGGCTGCATATGTGAGGGACATGGCTGGAGGGACATGGCTGGAAGGACATGGCTGCATATGTGGGGGACATGGCTGGAGGGACATGGCTGCATATGTGAGGGACATGGCTGGAGGGACATGGCTGGAAGGACATGGTTGCATATGTGGGGGACATGGCTGGAGGGACATGGCTGCATATGTGAGGGACATGGCTGGAGGGACATGGCTGGAAGGACATGGCTGCATATGTGGGGGACATGGCTGAGGGGACATGGCTGCATATGTGGGGGGACATGGCTGCATTTGGGAACACATTTAAAAAAAATATCGGTGTTCGGTATCGCCGACTACTTGAAAAAAAGTATCGGTACTTGTACTCCGTCCTAAAAAAGTGGTATCGGGACAACCCTAATATATATATATATATATATATATATATATATATATATATATATATATACACACACACACATATGTTGTCAAAAGTATTGAGACGCCTGGCTTTACAGGCACATGGGGCCAGATTCAGGTACAATTGCCCTGGCGCAGAGTATCAGAGATACTCTACGCCGCCGTATTTTAACTGGCTCTAAGACGAATTCAGGTACATTTCGGGTAAGGTACGGCGGCGTAGTGTATTTCTCGCGGCGGAATCAAAATACGCGATTAGGGGGCGTGAAGCATTTAAATTAGGCGCGTCCCCGCGGCGATCGAACTACGCATGCTCCGTTCAGAAATTTTCCGCCGTGCATTGCGCGAAATAACATCGTTACGTAATTTTTTTTTTGAGTAGCGTCTTTTACGTACATTCCTATTCCCGAAAGACTTACGCAAAAACAAAAAAATTAATTTGAAATTCGACGCGGAAACGACGGCCATACTTAACATGGGCCATCTAACTATAGACCAGATAATAGCTGGTATAACTTTACGCGGCAAAAAGATGACTAAAGATGCCGTAAGAGAATGCGAAGGACGATCGTAACTTCGTGGATCGCCGGGAAAAGCTCATTTGCATACCCCGACGCGGAAAACGACCAGAACTCCACCCAGCGGCCGCAAAAAGATTGCAGCGTAGATCCGACGGCGTACGAAGACGTAAGCCTGTCGGATTGAAGCCCGAAGCCGTCGTTTCATGGTTTGAGGATTCAAACTAGTGATACTAGTGATGCGCTGATAAACATTCAGCACAGACCCCTGCTGTCAGGAGAGCAGCCAATCGGCTCTCTTCTACTTGCGTCTATCAGACCCGAGTGAGGAAAAGCTGATCAAAAGCTCTTCCTGTTTACATTGTGATCAGCCGTGATTGGACGCGGCTGATCACACGCTAAAGAGCCTCTGTCAAAAGCTTTTTACCGACATCTGTGTATCGGTGTGTCAGACTGACACGCCGCATCAACGATCGCCGCGATGTGCGCCCCCACAAGCGGCGGCGGCTGTTATCCTGCTGGATGTCATATGACGCCCAGTCAGGATAACTGAACCACCACCCGGCCTTCATTCTGCTATAGGCCGGGCAGGAAGTGGCTAATGGCTTCCCAGTCTTAAGTCTCGTACACACGATCCGATTGTTGGCCAACCGAGTGTCAGACTTTTGTCTTGTATACTAACGCCACACACTTGTCGGCCAACAAACACAAACGTAGTGACGTACTATGTGGGATTTCAGATTTTGAGCGCCACCCTTTGGGCACCTTCTGCTAATGTCATGTTTAGTGAGCATTGATTCCGAGCATGCGTGTTTTTATTTTGGACTTTTGTGTGACAGACTTGTGTACAGACGATACGAAAATCTGACAACAGACTGTTGTCCGCTGAAAATTTACTAGCCTGTCAGCCAACATTTGTTGGTCGAACGTTGGACAACAATTGTCCGATGGAGAGTACTAACGGTCAGATTTTAGGCCAAAAATCTGTCATCAGACAATCCCCTGCCAACAATCGGATTGTGTGTACGAGGCTTTTAGTCCCGAAAACATTCCCATAGACACCCTCCTAAACCTTGTGGAGGGCCATCCCAGAAGAGGTGAAGCTGTTATAGCTGCAAAGGGCGGGGCCGACTCAATATTGAACCCTACGGACTAAGACTGGGATGCCATTTAAGATCATGTTCGTGTAAAGGCAGGCGTCCCAATACTTTTGGTAATATAGTGTATGTGTGGGGGCACAGGACAGAGGGAAGAGGCCAGAGCTGCCGCTTGGGGACCCTAAAAGAGGAGGTTCATGGCCACTCTGTGTAATTCCATTGCACAGAGCAGGTAAGTATAGACATGTTTGTTATTTGAAAGAAGAAAGAAAAATACCTTTGCAATCACTTTAACCACTTAAGAACCGCCTACTGTACATATAAGTCGGCAGAATGGCACGGCTGGCCACATCAACGTATATATACGTTGGTTCTAGTACCCAGCCGTGGGTCACGGGCGCGCGCCCGCGGCGCGCTCCCGTGACCCAGTCCGAAGCTCCGGGACTGAGACCGCGGGACTCGATCACCGCTGGAGTGCGGCGATCGGTCCCCGGAGCTGAAGAACGGGGAGAGCCGTGTGTAAACACGGCTTCCCCGTGCTTCACTGTGGCCGCAGCATCGATCACGTCATCCCTGTTATAGGGGGACGTGATCGATGATGTCACACCTACAGCCACACCCCCCTACAGTTGTAAACACACACAGGGAACACACAAATCCTACAGCGCCCCCTTGTGGTTAACTCCCAAACTGCAACTGTCATTTTCACAGTAAACAATGCAATTTAAATGCATTTTTTGCTGTGAAAATGACAATTGTCCCAAAAATGTGTCAAAATTGTCCGAAGTGCCCGCCATAATAGTGCAGTCACGAAAAAAATCGCTGATCGCCGCTATTAGTAGTAAAAAAAAAAAAAAATAATAAAAATGCAATAAAACTATCCCTTATTTTGTAAACGCTATACATTTTGCGAAAACCAACCGATAAACGCTTATTGCGATTTTTTTTTACCAAAAATAGGTAGAAGAATACGTATCGGCCTAAACTGAGGAAAAAAAATTATATATATTTTGGGGGGATATTTATTCTAGCAAAAAGTAAAAAATATTGAATTTTTTTCAAAATTGTCGCTCTATTTTTGTTTATAGCGCAAAAAAATAAAAACCGCAGAGGTGATCAAATACCACCAAAAGAAATCTCTATTTGTGGGGAAAAAAGGACGCCAATTTTGTTTGGGAGCCACGTCGCAGGACCGCGCAATTGTCAGTTAAAACGACGCAGTGCCGAATCGCAAAAAGGGGCAAGGTCCTTTAGCAGCATTTTGGTCCGGGTCTTAAGTGGTTAAATAAAAGTTTTATGAATGTTGTTTTAATTATTTTTAATAAAATTGTATTAAGGTGTTTTATTAATATTATTATTGTTTTCTTTATTATTATTATTATTGCTAGTATTATTATTATTATTAATAAAAAAAGGTTTATTAAGGTTTTATTACTTTTCTTAATATTACTATTATTATTGTTGTTGTGATTATTAATAAGATTTTATTAAGATATTTTATTAATGATTTCTTATTATTATTAGTAGTAGTAGTACTAATATTAATATTTAAAAAAAATAGTATTAATCTTTGTTAACATTAATTATTAATAATAATAACGTTTTATTAAGGAGCATAATTATTAATAATAATAATAATAATAATAATAATAAAGTGTTTCATTAATTCTTTATTATTATTATTTTTAATAACATTTTATTAATATTTTTTTAAAAGGTTTTATTACAATTTTTATTAATGCTTTAGTAAGGGTGTTTTTATAATGCTTTCTTCTTTTTCTTCTTCTTTTTTTTATTTTTAAGAATAATAATAATAATAATAATAATAATAATAATAATTAGGGTTGTACCGATACCACTTTTTTAGGACCGAGTACAAGTACCGATACTTTTTTTCATGTACTCGCCGATACCGAATACCGATACTTTTTTTAAATGTCATGTGACAGTTTTCAAACCACAATACAGACTAAGGATATTTTCTTTAGAATTATGAAGAACTCTAACTCAAGACATTATAAAAGAATAAAAATGAGTAAAAATGAATAAAAATATTTTATTTGCTTGTCACGCAGTAGTAAATAACTCAAAGAATTTTCACAGAACATGTTGATAAATACAAAAAAAGTATCGGCAGAAGCATCGGGAGCATTTGCGCAAGTACAAGTACTCCCGCAAATACTCGGTATCTGGACAACCCTAATAATAATAAAAACGTTTAATTAGGGTGTTTCATTAATTGTTTATTATTATCACACTTTATTACTTTAATTTCTTTATGTAATATTATTTATTTATTATAATAATAATAGTAAAGTTTTATTAGGGTGTTTCACTAACTGTTTATTAGGCCGCATACACACGATCGGTTAACCAGAGGACAACTGTCTGATGTACCGTTTTCATCGGTCAAAACCGATCGTATGTAGGCCCCATAGGTTTTTTAAGCCAACTTGCTTTAAAATTTAACCGATGGACACCTAACCGATAGGTTAAAACCGATCGTTAGTATGCAAAACCGTCGGTTAAAAACCCGCGCATGCTCAGAATCAAGTCGACGCATGCTTGGAAGCATTGAACTTCATTTTTTTCAGCACGTGTTCTAATACGATCGGTTTTTTAAATGATGGTGTGTAGGCACATCAGACCATCAGTCAGCTTCATCGGTTAACCGATGAGAACGGTTAAACCGATGGACTGATCGTGTGTACGAGGCTTTATTATTATACTTTATTACTATAATTTATTTGTTTATTAATTTTTTAAGTTGTTTTATTAATGCTTTCTTCTTTTTATTCTTATTGTTATTAAAAATATAATTTTACAAACGTATTATTATTATTATCAATAATAATAGTAAAGTTTTATTAAGGTACAGTATTTTATTAGGGTTTTTTATTATTGTTTCTATTATTAATACAAATAAAGTTTCATTAGGGTTTTTTTTTACTATCATTATTGTTTGTAATGTTCTATGAAGGTGTTGTATTATTTTTTACTAACTTTAATTATAATAAAGTTTCATTGTGGTGTTTTATTA